>JABCKH010007692.1:0-46017 GCA_018851285.1 Lyophyllum semitale | reverse complement strand
GAGACTTCCAGAAGCGATCACGGATGGTCTCCGTGGACCTTAGGCGACGTCTCCAAGAGGAGAAGTGCGCTGAGAGGACAGACGTTCGCGTGCACTTTACGAAGTTGCGAACAATGCGCGAAGATCTCGCGTCGATGGGACATCCACCTGCTGACGAGGACTTCTATGCTATCATACTAGGTTCCTTACCACCCTCCTTCGACTCCTACATATCCGCCGTCAACGCAACGTCTAGCGTGATCGGCACCTCCCTTTCATCCGACAATCTCATGCAGACCGTGACTGAGGAGTACGAGCGCCGTGTCATGAAGACGAAAAGCGCGCGAAAGGAAGAGAATGCAGCTTATACAGCTGGCAACAGTGGGAGAGGTCGCAGTGGCGCTGGAGGCTCGAAGAAAGATGTCGAGTGCTACAATTGTCACAAGAAGGGACATTATAAAGCGGATTGCTGGGCACCTGGTGGCGGTAAAGAAGGCCAAGGTCCTAAGGGGAAGGGAAATGCGAAAGGGAAGGGGAAAGAGCAGGGGAAGGACGCGGCAGCGAGCGCGCTGTCCGTGACACGAGAGGAGGACGAAGCCTGGATGGTAACGGCGGAGGCGAACGTGTTGGACTTCTTGGAAGAAGGTCTAAACGTTGCGGCTCCGGCCAGTGACGACGAGAGCATCGTCAGTGAGGACTCGAGCATTAGCGCGTCGAGCTGCCTCTCCGTGGATGATTTCCACAGCATCCAAGCACCCTCCATCACATCCCCCAACATCCCACCCAATACCACCTTCCAAATCGACGATCTCTTCGAAAGCTACCTGCCAGATGACAACTGGATGCTCGAGGATGAATTCCACGACCTGCCAGGTCTGGAAACTGTATCAGACTCGTCGGACGACGAGGATTCTGAAAGCGACACGGATGACTCAGATGAGGGCATGCCGTCGCTCCAAGCGGTAACTGACAATAGCGATGATGAGGATGAGGGCGAGTCTGAGGATGTGGAGAGCATGGAAGAGAGTGGGGACGATGGTGTCGATGGTGCCGAGAGTGATATCGAGGACAGGGAGTCGAATTTCTCATTCGAGATCATTGAGCCCGATGACGATGCATATACGCGTACGTTCGCGGCCGCTGCACTCACGAGGGACTCTCCTGTGGGGCTGGGCAGCAGTCTCATCGACGTCGATCTCTACGACTCAGGCGCATCACGCCACATGTCTGGTCTACGCCATCGCTTCGCAAATTTCCAGACCATCCCTCCCAAGTCCATCACAGCCGCCGACAAGCATACATTCTCCGCCACAGGCATGGGAGACATGTACATCACCATACCTAACGGCAAGGGAGAGTCCACTCGAGTGCTGCTCGAGGACGTCCTGTACGCGCCGTCGATGGGCGTAACCCTGGTATCTATCAGCCGAGTTGCGGCCGCTGGCTCGAGAGTGGTTTTCGAAGGTAGCAGTTGCAAGATCTACAATAAAGATCACGTTCGGCTGGGAGCTATCACGGCATACCAAGGACTTTATCGTACCTATACGCCACGCTCCAGCGAAACTGCCGCTGCCGCATCCACAAATACTCCACCTCCCGCACTCGAAACCCTGGATATAAACGAACTCCACCGTCGATTGGGGCATGTTTCGCATGAGGCCGCGCGTCGGCTCGTGAAGAAAGGCCTGGTCGAGGGGGTGCAGCTGGACGAGTCTGTGAAGGCCGTGCCATGCCAATCATGCGAGTGGGCTAAAGGCCATCGTAAACCGATCCAGAGGGAGCGCGAACGCGAACGCACGACGCGTATAGGCGACGAGATTCACTCGGACCTCTGGGGACCGGCACCTGTTGAAACTATCAATGGGAAGTCGTACTATGTCAGCTTCACAGACGACTATAGCCGATATTCGAAGATTTACTTACTTCGACTCAAGAGCGACACCATTGACGCCTACAAGGAGTACGAGGCATGGCTCATGACGCAGAAGAACGCCCGTATCAAGGCGCTGCGTTCAGATCGAGGGGGAGAGTATCTCAGCACCGAGTTCGATGCTCATCTCGCGCAGAAGGGCACCGAACGGCACCTCACTGTCCACGACACGCCCGAATACAATGGCGTCTCCGAACGTCTCAACCGCATAATTCTCGAGAAGGTGCGCGCCATGTCTTATGACAGCGGTATGCCGAAATTCCTGTGGGGTGAGGCCGCAACACACGGTGCCTGGTTAAAGAACCGCACGTGGACGCGCACGCTCGGTGATACGACCCCATACGAACTGATGTTCGGCGCGAAACCTGTCATATCCTACATTCCACCGTGGGGCTGCAAGGTTTATGTGCACGATACCTCCGGATCGAAGCTCGACGGACGCTCGAAAATTGGCAGATGGGTGGGCTTTGATGAAGCCGCCACTGCGCATAGAGTGTACTGGCCAGAGAAACGATCAATTACAGTCGAAAGAAGTGTTAATTTCCGATTTACGGAAGAGGAACTTACGGCGCCGCTCGAGGGGGAGTTGAAGGACTTCTCGGACACCGAGTTTGCGTACGAGCAGCCCGTTTCGCCCACTCCCAGCCACAAAGCCACCGTCGAAGACGTTCCTGACGAGGCTCCCGAAAACGAACTCCCCATCCACCACCATGCACCTCCATCCCCACCAGTACCTGTTGATGTTGATCCTATCGCGCCCGTAGAGCCAGAACGTCGCAGCAGCCGCGTTCGCAAGGAGTCAGACTATGTCAAGAGACTGCGTGAAGGAGAAGGGGTCGCGAGCGAGAGACCTAGCGATCCTGTGTTCCCAAAGGGAATCCAGGAAGGGTCCGAGGTGGGAGATGAAGATGGAGATCCAGGAGAAGATGGTGCTGCTGCAGAAATGGAAGAAATGGTTAGCGTGGAGGATTTTGCGATGGCAACCGTGACAGGGGAAGCTGAGGGATTAATGCCCACCTATGCGGAAGCTAGGAAGCGCCCAGACTGGCCGAAATGGGAAGCCGCGATTAACGAGGAGATGAGAACTCTGGAAGCCAACAAGACGTGGGAGCTTGTGAAGCGCCCGTCCCCTGGTACCAGTACCATCGACTCGAAGTGGGTCCTACGCATCAAGAAGAATGCGGCTGGCGAGATTGAGAAATACAAAGCACGTCTAGTTGCAAGAGGATTCACTCAGATCCATGGTGTCAATTTCTATGAGACTTACGCACCTGTCGCACGCATGGCATCTTTTCGCCTGATCCTCGCTATGGCCGCACGTAACGGATGGCCTGTCCACGCATTTGACTTCGATAGCGCATTCCTGAACGGAACTCTAGGGGAGGACGAAGTGGTGTACTTGGAGCAGCCAAAGGAGAGGCCGCTGGCAGATCGGAAGGAGTACGTGTTGAGGTTGCGGAAGGCGTTGTATGGATTGAAGCAGGGCGCGAAGAATTGGTACGAGGCGCTCAAGAAAGCGCTCGCAGACCTGGGGTTCACGCGATGCGAAGCCGACCATGGTGTGTTTTATAAACACGACGGAAATCAGTTGATCATCGTTGCTGTGCACGTTGACGACTGCATCACGACAGGGACTTCTTTGAAGCTGATCAATCAGTTCAAGGTAGACATCCACCAGATTTACGCGATGACTGACCTGGGAGAAGTCAACTGGCTTCTCGGCATCAGAATCTCGCGCGATATCGCAAACCACACGCTGTCACTGTCCCAACGCGCCTATATCGAATCCATAATTACGCGCTACAATTTCAACGATTTGAAACCTTCAGCGACGCCGATGGACACAAACATTCCACTCACCAAATCACAGTCACCCGAAAAGCTCGAGGACGTCCACCGTATGCGAAACGTTCCATATCGTGAGGCTGTCGGATCTTTGATGTACGCAGCCATGGGAACGCGACCGGACATTGCGTTTGCTGTATCCACCGCTGCGCAGTTCAGCGATAACCCCGGATGGGCTCACTGGGACGCGGTCAAACGAATTTTTCGGTACCTACTGGGTACCAAGGACCTAGAACTGGTGTATGGAGGGGGAGCAGAGAGCCTGGAGGGCTATGTTGATGCGGATGGCGCGTCGCAAGAGCATAGGCGCGCTATTTCCGGTTATGTCTTCTTGGTTGATGGCGGTGCGATTTCGTGGTCATCGAAAAAGCAAGAGCTCGTAACATTGTCCACGACGGAAGCGGAGTACGTCGCAGCTACGCACGCAGCCAAGGAAGCCATCTGGATTCGTCGTCTCGTTGGCGAGCTATTCGGACCGTTGAAGGAACCGACCATTTTGCACAGCGATTCAAAGTCAGCAATCGCGCTTACCAAATCAGGATCTTATCACGCACGCACAAAGCACATCGACATCAGATACCACTATATTCGATACATCGTCGAGGCTGGCTCGATCAAGATTATCTATTGCCCAACGGACGAGATGACCGCCGACACGTTGACGAAAGCCCTTCCGAGCGCGAAGGCCAAACACTTTGCTCGGGCACTGGGATTGTCGACGGTTTGAGGGGGAGTGTAGGAGATTTATGACAACCCGTCGTGCCCGACTCACCGAGACGGATCTTGTATGGGAGATGAAGTGGCGTTTAGTAGTGTCTATTGTGTTTTCTACATTTTCCTTGCTTAACGGACTCTTTACCATGATCCGTACGATCCTTTTATATACAGTAGTTACTTCGACGGATCACCTCAGTCTATTCTAATTGACTGAGGTGTGTACTTTACTATGCTTACTTTACCTACCGATGAACTGACCTACCGTTGTAGCTGAACCTTTGTATAGGTATAACAATATAATCAGTCTATTCTAATTGACTGAGCTGAACCTTTGTATAGGTTACTACTTCACAATACCGAAGCCGTAAACCTTTCCAATACCTGTTCCCTTGGTGCCGACACTGAGCCAGTCGCTAATTTGCCAGTATAAAGGCAGGCTTGATTCGATTTTGAAATCCCCAACTCTCAGCAGGTTCTGAGCTTTCACCACACACACACCGCCACGCCCTATTCAGCCGGTCTGACGCTTCAATCAACTTACAACTTGAATTCTCCCTGTCTTCATCCTATTTTTTATTATCATGAAATACTCTCAGGTCCTCGTCGCTTGCATCGGAGGTGCTGCCCTCGTTTCCGCTCTCCCTACCTCTGTGCCTTCGAATGCTTCCACAGACAAGACTGTCCCCTCCACGTCCTCCGACCCGGCTGCTCCAGGTGCCCCCGCCGCCCAACTCCCCGTTCAGGCCGGCACTGGTAAGACATCGAAGACCGTAGTAACAGGCAAGGTTGGGGCCGCCGGCACCAAAGTTCCCGCTCACCACGGCACTGGCAAACGCTTGAAAGGGTTGAAGGGTATCGCACCGGGTAACCTTGGCGCCCACATTCTGAAGGGGACGAAGAAGACGGGGGTTCACCGTACGGGTACTCAACGCAAGTCCGCACCAGCCACCGGAGGCGTGAAAAAGCCACATAAGACGAAGTTGACCCCACCATCCACTCCGACCACTCCGACCACTCCCTCGTCCACCCCAGCCACCCCCGTCTCCGCTCGCAGCTTCGAGTACGAGCTGGACGCTCGCGCCTTCGATGACCTTGAATACTTCGTTGCACGCGCGCTTGCGGACGCACAGACTCCGGGTGCAACTATCCCTGCAGCTGAACCACCCACCCCTGTCCCTGCTGCCCAAGTCCCCGTTCACCGTCACGGTAACGGTAGCGGCAAGAAGCTGAAGGGTTTTAAGGGCGCCATAGGAGGGGTGCACAACTTGAACCCAAAGAGGACGAAGAAGTTCAAGGGCTCCAAGTCGCTCAAGTTGTCTCCGCCATCCACACCGACTACCCCAACCACTCCCGTCTCCGCTCGCAGCTTCTTGAACTACGAGCTGGACGCTCGTGACTTCGAAGATGAGCTCGACGCGCGGTTCGACATCGTCAAGGCCAAGTACCGCAACCCTCACGCCTACAAGCCGAAGGTTACTCGTGACTTTGAGGATGAGCTCAACGCGCGGTTTGACATCGTCAAGGCCAAGTACCGCAACCCTCACGCCTACAGGCCGCGTGACGTTGTCGATGAGATCTATGCCCGCGATGTCGACTTCCAGGACGAGTTGGAGTCCCGTAGCTGGTTCAGCTCTATCAAGAACAAGCTGTTCGGTCACAAACAAGCCGGTGCACCCGCTGGTTTCAGAAACGCAGGTCCCGACCCCAATGCTGCGCGCGACTTTGTTGGTGAGATCGATGCCCGTGACTTTGAGGACGAGATGGAGGCCCGCGGGCTCTTCCGTTCTCTCAAAAATAAGGTTCTCGGTACTGGCGCACCTCCCGTTACCGATACCAGCGTTTACAGACGCGACTTCGACTTCGAGATCGACGAGCTTGACTAAGCGGTGGTAAGTTGTTCAATGCTATTCTCTCCCTTCGCTTGACTGATTTTTCCCCTTCAGTGGATAGATGCTTTCGTGCATCGACTGAAAGCCTGAACGCATGGTTGCGTCTGTCTTTAACTAGTCAGACAATGTAGTCTATGTAAACGATTGTTTGCGTGTATAAATCAAGAGGGAGACGATCCGTGAATCGGCCATACAAAACTTTGGTATAAAAGACCTCTTATAGGAACACGTTAGAGACCTGAGGAGAAATGCGCGTCAACACAAGGCAGTCCATGTCTGATCCAATACAACGTACCTACAGTATAAATTAGTACCCGAAATGTGGATCGAATGTAAGTAAAGAAACGAGAATAGCAATTATTCGAGAACACTCCGAAAAAGAAAATCCAAAATCGTCATTTTAGCCTTCCAGATCAGGCGGCGGGGTCAGCATAGTCCGTCGATGTGGTCAAAGTATCAGAAAGCTAAGACTATTCAACCAAGAACATATTCTATGATGCCTTCAGATTGACGTAGAGTTCGTTGTGAACCCAAAGGTTGTGTTCCTTAGGTCAAATCTCAGAAATCTCAAAGGAGACAAAAACCTGAGGTCTCACCTTATACGAGGCATCAAATTTCTTGACGTCGAAGTCCTCCGGGAAAGACAGGACGAAAGCCCTGACCAAACTGGCCGTCAACAATCTAAAGACTGGTGAGTAACTGGGCATGCAAGAATTCGAAAAGCCAACTTCATGTTATAAAGCGCCACCGGCTTGCCAATGCATACTCCAGGGCCGTGGCAGAATGGTACATATGCCTCGGTATTGTGCGGCCCGCCTATACCACCCGCCAACCATCTTTCGGGTCGGAACTTGTCAGGATCAACGAAGTTACGAGCTACACAATGTGATGAGCATGGTCGATTTATCAGTCAACGTGCACGACGTACAATCACGGAACATTGAATAGTTGGGGCACGCGACAGTGGTACCAGCGGGAATGAGTTTATCAAGAATCTGCGTATCGACATCCTTATTCCATCGTGGGGGGCCTAGAGTCTTTCAGCTACTGAGAGAGGAAGCATACACGAAACATACCAGCAGCGACGGGCGGGACCATGCGGAGAACTTCTTGAACGCATGCATCGAGGTAAGGTAACTTAGATAAGGTGTGGGCATCCATATCCTCAATCGGGCCGTCAAACGCATGAGTGAGTTCCGCTCCAAGGCGCCCTTGAACTTCGGGATCTGCACAAACATATCTAACCATTGCAGTCATCGCTTCGCTGACGGTATCCGAGCCGGCCAGAACGATAAACGATGCGTCAGCGTGTGCCTGGAGTCGAGACAGCTCGATGCCACCGTCACTGTGATTTTGCTGGAAATTGTTATGAGTATGATCCACGAAGGGAGCCGAGACACTGACAATGATGCTGAGGATGTCGTTACGTATTCCTCCAGTCTTTCGTTTCGTTTCCTCCACCTTTTTTCCGGCAAACTGATACACGAGTTCTTGTGTTAGGGTATTCGAAAAAAGTGCATGGTGTAGAACATACCTTCTGGAAGGCCAAGATGGGCCCAGGTGCAGGCGCGAGTGCAATAATGTCTCTCATCCAGGGAACCTGCCCCAGCACTAGTAGACGATGAGTCGCATGGAAAAATCATGGTTAAGGAAACACATCTACCCCCAACGAAAAGCACACCCATGTGCAACTAAGAATGCCCGTAAGTACAAGGAGATGCGTCGAGAGGAAAGCCCTTGCCACTTCCATCCAGCCCTCCGTGTCCTTTCCAGCCGCCATTGTTTCGAACCCCCCGGAGAACGACATATCGCCCATCACGTCGCTAGGAAATGGTGAGCAATCAAATCACAAGGCGCTGCCGATATACATACATTGCCCAAAGTGATATCCAATGCGAGATTGAAACGGTCTCGTTCTTCTGAGCAAGTATTTCAAGAAGCTGAGTAGTTCGAGCCTAAGAGGATGTAAGCAGACAAGTGTTGACAAGAATCGATACTACCTGAGCGGAAGTACGAAAGTTCTTGACATTCTCCGTGGAGAATGCTTTGGTCCAAGCCTACCGAGTATGCGTTAACGGAAGAATATGCTAGGGTGTTAGGGTCAACTCACCACCAGTCGGAGAGCGTGCTCATTTTTGTCGACGGTTGTGATAAGCGCGTCAGCATCCTGAGGCGCACCTAAATAATGAACATCGTTATTGCTCTCAAGGAAGCAGGGCACCATAGGCTTACCTTGGTAGGAGAGAGATCGAAACATCTGGCTATAGACGGGGCGGATGGCCGCAGGATCGTCTACAGATAGTTCGTTTGGCCCTACAAGGATTTAGCCATAAATTACGACGAAACCAAGATTCGCACCAATACGAATCCAGGACCCATAGGTGCGATGGAGCCTAAAATTTTCGTTTAGATATACGACAAGGGAAGAACAACGAATCTTACTCTTGCAGTTTGAAATGTCGATTTCCTTTGGCTATCCAAACGCTCATATACCATTTTGAGAGCTTCGCAAGTACTGGTCCTGGATAGCGAGCGAGGGGATGCCAAGGAGAAAGTCGGTATACCACAATGGACGCGAAAAGACTAAATATGAATGCGTGCACAATCGCAGTGGAGATAACGGAGGCATGAAGCAGTTGGCGAGTGTCCTTGTACACATAACCGAACACGGCGGCGTATATAGCACAGACCATGCCAATGGATGGTAGCGCTCGTGGCTCAAAACGTTTGAACACGACATGAGAGCTCTATGTACATGATTAGCGCGCACAAACCAAACGAAGTGGGATAGACTTGCAATACCAGCGGCTACGGAAATCTGAACGAGCTGGAGAAGTGGTAGAGTCATAGCAGACGAGGAGTATGATGGTCAGGAAGGAAGAGGTGCGTGCATAAATCTGAACGCCAGCGCTTGTTTGGCGTTTGTCTACATATTGGAAGTCGTGGTGCCGTGCTTCGAGGACCCATATCGGCAAATGCCGACGGGAACTGAACAACTGCCACTGTGTGCTTGCTGTGTGCCGAAATCGTACTGTCTTCTTCCAATCTCTGTCATTCCACTTCGAATATGTTCGCATCTGCCAAACGGTGTGATACTAGCGCTGGACTAATGTCTTCCTTTGCACACTTCTAGGCTTCATTTGTACAGCCTGCGCATTTTTATAGCGCCATCGGATCCCAGTCGGACGCCGAAGCTGCACTTCAGGCGCTTTACACAACGTTGACAAACCTCAAAACAAAGAAGGTGAGCCGTTTTTTCAATCTGGGGATGATATATGTGACTCACGGTACGTGCAGTACACATATGGTGAACTTCTCTCGCTATTCGGTAATGAACATCTGATGTTAAATCAGCTCTTCAGTCGCAGCGATAGCTATCCTCGTCTTCGATATCATCTTAACTTTCGACCAAGAAGTATAGAACTTTCCTACTGGTAAAAGAGTGGTAGACTGCTGACTTTTGACGTAGGTCTCTCGTGTCTGGGGCACACAGCGATCTCTTGGAAAATATTTGTTTCTTGTCGTGAGTATTTCATACTTCGTCTCTCCCTTCGCTTCGTTGACAATGTGCACTTCTTACAGAACCGCTACATACCTATACTATTTTCCGGTAGTAGTAGTGAGTACGACAGTTTGCGTGTTGCACTTTAACTAATCGGTGTATACAGTTGTAAGCACGATTCAAAACGCCATCTGTCTAGTCTCTATAACATTCATGTCTGAACCTGGCAGCTGCAAGTATGCATTCTTGCCGCCTAACATCTTAGGGATATCTCTTGGAACGGTCGAATGCACGTCGTGCTCTGATTTCACATGCTCCTCCTAACTCTCTTCAGTCATCCTCGTTCTACCCACCCATGCATTATTTTGGAACGACGCTCTTCTCTGCTTCCTCGTCTTCTTATGTGGGTATAATTGTCCCATCCTTATCTCCGTTCATTGACGACCTTCGCCCCTCAGGCTGCTGTGACAACAATGGTTGCAACAACCGGCTATATGTTAGAGAACTTGATAGTTTGTAGGCGCATCCCTTTCCTCAAGGTCGTGCTCTTGTTCAACGTTGCTCCCACTAATGCTTTGCTCACGATGGTCGGATGCCTACCAGAATGCGCGCATCCGCTCTGTCGCCGATTGTTGATGGCCTTTTGGATTCCATTCTTCGTGTGCGAAACCCGTATGTGCCTTCCACAGCTCTTCTTGTCCAATTTTCTTACCCGAATCCCCAGTTATCTTCGTTCTCACCACCTGGAAGCTCCTCTCAAGCAGTATGTGTTGAATGTACATGGATATCACCTCGATCTTAATCGTCAAATTACCTTCCAAGTCGAAGAACTCGGATTCAACATCAACTACCGCTCCAAACTTGTAGTCATCGTATTCCGTGACGGTAAGCTTTCCATGCACAATCCTTATCCCGATATGCTCAAGGACCCCACAGGCTTCATCTTCTATATCGGTAAGCTATATTGCCCGGAATCGTTGGGATAACCCAAAAGCGAGGTCCTTCTCAGTAACCATGGGTGCGTGTTTTTTATATCGTCGATCGATCATAAAGGCCGCAGCTCATCGCCTACCAGTTATTTCTATAGCGAATCTACTAATATGGATTCTCGCGCCCGATGGCGTACCTCGCTACAAGGTAACATGCTAGCCGTAGCTCTCTAGGACTAAGTTGATCTTCCCCAGTCTCATGCGCAGCCTCCAAGTCACTTCTCTTCACGGTACGCCAGCATTATGGCATCGCTATATCCGTCTAAATGTACATCTCATCGTTTATAGCGCTCAGCGACTCTCCCAACCAGCCCCACCGACATTAGGCATCCATCACTGCGGAGAAGCAGTGCCTCGTTTTTCGAGATTGATGAGGTGAGTTCTTCGGCATCCTCGGGCAGGGACTCTGATATCGACAACTCCCAGCCTCTCCAGCCAGCCACAGTGCGCATGTCGTTCTCAAAAAGGAACCATATGATTTGGCACGCGTCATTATTTCTGTGCTGTAAGCTACTTAATTATAAGGTTTTGTTGGAACCCACATGGCCCTTGACGCTAAAAATGTGTTTGTCATCATTCCCACGGCCCTTCATCGAGGAGAGCATCGCATCCTGCATACATGGGATCTTTGCTCAATCTTTGCTTCCTTCATCTTGATACTGATCATCTTGTGATCATCGATATGTTCGTCTTCGGATCGTGGCCCTTTGCTAGATATCCGACATAGGATCTCGGAAGTTTGTTCTGTTCTTTTTTGATGAACAAGCTTGTTATGATGTCTTTGACACTTAAGCGTCTGGTGTGTGTCCATTAATATTCATGCAGTGCCAGTTTGGAATCGCAGATGGAAACAAGATAAAGAGGATAGTGAAGCATAGCTGATCCCCCGGTACTATGCTATGGCCACTTCTCCTGCCGCCACTGAAGCTGCTCTTCAGGCGCTTTACACAACGTTGACAAACCTCAAAGCAACGAAGGTAAGCCGTCTTTCATTTCTGGATTAATATGACTCATGAGTCACTCATGTTACGTGCAGTACACATGTGGTGAACTCGCTTCACTATTCGGCTATGAACGTCTGACGTTAAATCGACTCTTCAGTCGCAGCGATGAGCATTCTCATCTTCGATATCATTTTAACTTTTGACCAAGAAGTACGGGACTGTTTTACTTGGTGTGATAGACTGCTGACTTTTGACGTAGGTCGCTTGTATTTGGGGTGCAAAGCGATCCCTTGGAAAATACTTGTTTCTCGTCGTTAGTATTCTATACTTCGTTTCTCCTTTTGCTTCGTTGACATTTCGCACTTCTTACAGAACCGCTACATACCTCCCGTACTAGCTTCCTTCGATCTATACTGTAAGGACATGAATTCCCCTCGTGGTTTCTGACTGAACAGCAGCAACCCGACAGATCAATTGTCCCCAGATCCTTCCATAGCAGTGAGTACGACAAGTTTGCGTGTTGAACCCTTGAGTAACTAATCGGTGCATACAGTTGTAAGCACTAGGATTCGGAACACCGTCCACCTAGTCTCTACGACACTCATGTCTGAACCTTGCAGCTGCAAACATGTGTTCTTTCCGCCTACCATTCTACAGATACTTTCTCTCGGAGTAGTCGAATGTACGTCGTACCCCGTTTTCACGTGCTCCTGCTCAAACCCTCCAGTCATCCTCGTTCTACGCACCCATGCATTATTTCTGAACAATGTTCTTCTCGGCTTGCTCGTCTTCTTATGTATTGTGGGTGTAATGGTCCCATCTTTCTCTGCGTTCGATTCATGACCTCCCGCCCCTCAGGCTTCTGTGACAACCATGATTGCAACATTTGTCTATATGTTAGAGAACCTGG
Organism: Lyophyllum semitale; assembly: GCA_018851285.1. Lineage (NCBI taxonomy): Eukaryota > Fungi > Basidiomycota > Agaricomycetes > Agaricales > Lyophyllaceae > Lyophyllum > Lyophyllum semitale. The sequence continues at coordinate 33,312 of JABCKH010007692.1, read as the reverse complement.
TAGTTTGTAGGCACATCCTTCTCTTCTTCAAGATTGTGCTCTTGTTCAACACATTGCCATTCAGTTACTCCCCCTAGTGCTTTGCCCACGATGGTCGGATGCCTACCACAATGTGCGCATTGCCGCCAATTGTTGATAGCCTTTTGGATTCCGTTCCTCGTGTGCGAAACCGGTATGCGCCCTCCACAGCTCTTCGTCCATTTTTCTTACCCGAATCCGCAGTTATCTTCGTTCTCACCGCCTGGAAGCTCCTCTCAAGTAGTACGTGTTTAGGGCACATAGATATGACCTCGATCTTACTTGTATGGCGTTCCAAGGCAGACAACTCGGATTTAACACCAAGTGCCGCTCCAAACTTGTAGTCGTTGTCTTCCGTGACGGTACGCTTTCTATGCACAATCCTCATCTCAAAAGTCTCACGGGCCCCACAGGTTTCATCTTCTACATCGGTAAGCTCTATTTCCCGGAATCATTTGGATAACCCTAAAGCGGGGTCCTTCTCAGTAATCATGGGTGCGTTTATCGTCGATCGGTAATCAAAGCCGCAGCTCATCGCCTATCAGCAATTTCCATAGCCAATCTATTGATTTGGGTTCTGGCGCCGGTTACGATGGATTACCTCGCTACAAGGTAGAGGACTATTATTCCTCGCTCTCGAGGACAAGGCTGATCTTTTCAAGTCTCATGCGCAGCCTCCAAATCACTGTCTGCTCACGGTAAGCCAGAGTTCACATCGCTGTATTCGTCGAAATATAAATCTCGTTGTTCATATGCTTCTCCTCAACATCAGAGGCATCCTGGAGCCAGACTACGCCAAAAGGGACTTCATGATGTCGTCAGTTCGCATTCAGGAGCGCTCAAATCCCGCTGTGAATGACGAAACCCTGACCGATTTCGGTCACGAGAGCTTTCCTCTCGCCACACGTCGAAATTATGCTGGACCGCGGGCGGAAATCATGAGCAACAGGGTGCGAGATCACTACTAAGAGTGCAAGTGTTATTATTCCCGTTCATATGTACTTATATCCATGCACTGCGGCAATATGTCCGCACCCAAGTCCCATGGGTGGAGTAAGACGTTGCGCCCTACGGAGATCGCTACACCACGTAACGTTATCAGAGACTCATAACACTGAAGATTCCGAGTGACAAGTGTGCGGACCTCCAGTCATTCAGCTTTACATTCATACAAGGCCGACGATTTAGTTGGATCACATTTATGATTTATTATCTCATCCGCTGCAGCATAACAAGAGGTGACCAATCTAATCTGCATCCGCAACGACACCTGTGGATGTAGGAAGCACGTCTGGCCAATGGAAGATCCAAGGGTCCCATCGGCTTTGGACATCACAAATATCTCCACACCGCTCTGCTACAAATGCGCCTTGGGACGACCTGAGAAAACAGTAATATTACTGACGGTTACTAGCACGGCGAATTAGAGTGAGGCCCAGGAGTTGTGGAGAGTGTTGGGCTATCCAATCAAAGATCGTAGGGTCCGCGGTTTCGAGGCCTTCAAGACATAGAGCCTGAAGCGTAGCGCTATGGAAGGCTTGAAGAAGGAGGATTGCGTCGTGGTCGCTGAGCCCTGACGGTGTTTCGAGCTTAAGGCGCAACAGTCGCAACAGAGGCGTTACGTGCGAGGCACTTTGAATCCATGCGGCGAAAACAGGAATAGTGTTGACTTTGATACTACTGATTTGAAGTGATTGTAGGGAAGCGGAAAAACGGAATTTGTTCCAAATGCGGGGCGGAGGCGGCAGCAGGTCGGTCGGGCAGGTGGAATGGGCAGAAAAATTGCGAAGGTTAGGACAAAACAATATAGAATACCAGAGACTTGTGTCTTGGGAGGTCGTCGCGATATGGAGGTTATAGGCGGAGCTCGCTAAAGGTTCTCCGGCGTCTAACCGCAGCGCTTTTCGAGCTTCCCGGACGAGGGTGCAGAGACGAAAGTCCAGAGTGTGAATGTTCGAGAGCTCGCAAATACACCGCACCATCGGCAAGGTGAGCTCCATGTGTGAGAAGGCGATCGAGGTAAGGTTGCGACTTGATGCGCAGATGCCTGTCAAGGACTCGTATAGCGGTTTGTAGAAAGTTCCAGAGTCGAGGGTGTTAATTTCCAAATCGTCTAAGACGGTTCCTTGGAACTCTGACGGATGCCATTCGTCGGCGATCCAAAGATGCTGCAATTTGTGGAGGAGGTCCTCACGATCTCCCAGGAAATCACACAGTCTACTCGGCTCGAGAGACCACCCTAGCTCTGCTTTCTCCATATATTCTTCAGGTTCAAGGCCAGATTCATCCAGTTGCTCCCAGAAATCCTTCGGCAGCTTCAAGGTGAGATTTCGGGTCTAAAGACATATACCTTGATTTAGTTAGAGGAACGACAGCGAAAGGAAGGTAACGAACGTGCAAGATGTAACGCCTCCCAATCTCATTCAGCAACCGACAGGTCAAACAAAGAAGCCGCGCCTGTGACATCAATGCATGTTCGAAAACGATATCGAGAAGTTCGGTGGGGAGATGGACCAAGTGCAGCTTCTGAACGCGTGGGATGGGGTTCTCAGTAAGCTTTTGGAGCGTACAGTCTGAATTACGTGTTAGGATTCAGAGCAGGGAAACCGAAGACTCCATTGCCACTCACGGGTGAATTCTAATAGCCTCCTCATAATCCACCTTCTCAGGAACCTTCCATACTGTCCGGAAATCTCTCCAAAGAGTCTCATCATCGAACGTGTATTCGGCCATGGGTCGCATAACTTCGTCCCAATCAAGCTTCTTGATCGTACTCTGCTTCACATGGACAGATAGGTTGACAAAGGCAGAAATATATGCGTGCCATTTGGTCTGTAAATCTTCTAAACGCTAGAAAGCACAACGGCGTTCGAGATCAGCAAAACAAACTCAATGGAGTCCACGGTGTGACTAACTCACTGGAGGGTGTCGCCCAGTCAAGTCCAAGGATCCCTATGATGAATCCAGCTCCGAGTTCACAGGTATCGCTATTAGACATTACTCACTGTATAAAAGCCTTCTAAGGACCTGAAGAAGCTCACCACACGCCAATATCTGAGAGAATCTATAGCTGAAGTGAGCGAAAATCCCTTATTATGCATCCAATCGCCACATCGAGCAAGACGGTCTCGTTCTTCCTGTTCTTCATAAACGCGTAGAAAAGGACGTGAATTGAAAGAAAGCAGGGCTTCCTTCTCGTCTACGAGGTCGTCATCAGAGTACATAGAGAATGTGTTGATGGTGCAAGGAAGCCGCGTAAACAACGCGTCAACAAATCTTAACGTTACACTTTGTGTCGCATCAGCGTTCTGCCAATAAACTGACTCAACGGCTTCAGCAATTAAATCAAATTTTCGGGGGTTGAAACGTTGAAACGTTGACTACTCATTTGTATCTTACACATCTCGGCCACTTTCTCCAATGATCTAGGTATGCTCGGAAGTCAAACCACGACGGCAATCTATATCGACTTCAGGATACATAATATAAACATAGATTTCGTATGGGCTACAATTCGTGGCCAAGATTGACATGAACAGCTTTGACCCGTGTGTACCTATAAAAACGAACGGAGGTCAGCGCGGGTTCAGGAAGGCCAACGAGAATCCTAACGTGTCAAGCGCATACTCGCCCAATTCGCGCCCAAAACCCGATTGCTTGTATCCGCCAAACGGAACAGAAGCCTCCAGCGTCGATGCAGAATTGATCTTGATCCCCAGACAGTTGGTTTAAGACGCCGTTTGAGGGGAGAGTAACTCGGAAACACGTACAAAGACCGACCCCGTTTCAATATGATGCGCAACACGGATGGCACGATCAACATTCTTCGTGAACACGTTAGCTGACAGCCCATACACGGTGTCGTTTGCCATCTGAATAGCCTCTAATCACGTTTCAAGTCCCCAAAAAGTATACATGAGTATGCGATATGACGTCGAATTCTATTGACTATCGCACCTCGCTCAGAAGTGAACTTCATGACTGCACCGACGGGCCCGAAGATTTCTTCCCGGATAATCTTCATGTCCGGTAGGACGTCGGTGAAGATCGTAGGCTGCACGAAGTATCCAGCTTTTCCTGTCCTCCCACCGCCTGAATGCACAGTCGCGCCGGCTGCCTTGCCCGACTCGATGTACCCCATGACGCGCTATTAGCAAATTTACACCAGCGTTAGTTCGAGTGACAGATGCGAGAGGGTGCCATACGTCGAATTGGGTTTGGGAGATAAGGGGTCCATGCTGGCTACCCAGCTCAAACGGATCCCCCGTCGCCTTGCCAAGACCCAGGGCGCTTTCTGTGAATTTCTTGATGAAGTTTTCGTATATCCCTTCTTGCACGAAGATCCTAGAACCAGCTACGCACACTTGGCCTGTCCAGGCGAAAAGCAAAAGATATCAGCTGTTGTCCGCTAGGAGCTGCGCAAAAGCACGCACCAGCGTTCATGCTGCCGGGCGTCGGCGACTATCGTCAGATACACATCAAGAGTTCGAAAAAATCGAACAGGACGTACAATATTCCTATGGCGGCCCATTTGACTGCCTGCTCAAGATCCGCGTCATCAAAGATTATCGTCGGACTCTTTCCCCCAAGCTCCAGCGTGACGGACTTGAGATTCGAATCCCCGGCTCCATGCATAATTTTACGTCCTACGAGCGTGCTGCCCGTGAACGAGATCTTGCCGACCTGCGGGTGCCGAACAATGGCGTCACCCACGGTATGCCCTGCGATGCAGGAAATATTAGTCGCTAAGTACATGGGTCACAAGACTCACCATAACCGTTGACGATGTTGACGACACCAGGAGGAAATCCTGCTTCGACGATCAGGTCACATAACCTGAGCGCAGTGAGCGGCGTCATTTCGGATGGCTGCATAATATTGGTAACCAAGGATGCGAGCCTGAAATAGTGGGGAGAAATCATACCTTGAGGACAACGGTATTGCCTGTGGCGAGTGCAGGCGCAATTTTCATACCAATCGAAGTCTAAGTAGGGATAAATTAGTTGCGATGACCGAGGGGTGTACGTGAGAAGGATATGCACCAAAGGGAAGTTCCAAGGTATGATTGAACCCTGCGTCGAGGGTGAGGAACAGTAAAGGCACCTGGAAGAGGCCGATACACACCACTACGCCGTAAGGTTCGTGTCTCGTATACGCCAGCTTCTTCTCATTCGTCTGCAACCGACGTAAGCAAAGTTAATGATATGTGTATGGAGGTACTTAGAGAAAGGTCGCACGCACCTCTATCGTTTTCCCGTGCACTTTATCCGCCCATCCCGCATAGTAGCGCAGCGTTGTAATCGTATTTGTGATGTCGAACCCACGCGCCACCGCAAAACTCTTGCCTACATACTCACAGTTTGTGACGGGGCGCGAAATGAATTAAACCAACCGACCCGTATTCAACGATTCAATTGCCGCTAACTCATCTGCATGTTTTTCGACGAGGTCGGCAAGCTTGCTTAGAAGTAGGCCGCGCTGGGAACCAGGCACTGAAAGACCCCAGGTTGTCTTATATGCCTGTGGTCGCGGTTGCATTTATTCAATACAATGTACCAGGCAACAGCGAGGAAAGAGTGGCGGTCACACCTCGAGAGCGGCTAGGACTGCGGCATGTACGTCTCCAGTAGCGCCCGCAGCTACGGACGTGATTACCTCGCCAGTGGCTATACCATGCATCAAAACTCGGAAAACGGCGTAAATGTGTTGAGAATACATACAGGGATTGCGGACGCTTGTCAGGGAGAGTTAAACCATAGATCCGTAGCTGAAATGGTAGCTGAGGCGAGGCCGATACTCACTCAATCATGGCCTTGGGATCCATAGCTTTGACCCATAGCCCGTTGATAAAAAGCCTAAGGAATTCCAGTGAGTACAGTCACAGCGTCTGAAGCGTCGCGGTTTACCCTGTACGAATCCTTGTCGAGCCCTTGTAAACCGGCGTATCGAATTGGTAGGTGAAGGTTCCTGTCATCGTGATGGTGGTAAGTGCTAGTAATTTTGTGAGGTCCTGAGTTCATTAATTCAACAGCTGCAGGTAATAAATGGGAGAATAATCTGAAACCTGTGCCGAGAATACCAATGACGTAACGCGTCTCGCTGCTGCGGTTGTGCTGCGGTGAGAAGACTACACCAAGGGCGATCTTTTCTACGGGAGATTTATGGACTGAAGTTGAAGAAAGGCGTATCTCCAGGTTAGATGATCAATGGCGTTTGGCGACCAGATACCACTCGAAAATCGCAGGAAAAGCGGTTACTGAGGGAGAACCTGCTAGGGTTGAGTGCAAATATCCGACGAGAACACGCGACTAAGGCCGAAATAGGTACTGGATAACAATATCGCAAGATTCGAGAAATGAGCAAGGTGAGAGCAAAAATATATAGCCAGAATCGACACACATACCTGTCATGTACGTAGTACGGGCCCCGCTTGTTTCCTTTTCTGGACCGCTGCGGGTTAATCTATCTACCTGACGTGATGATATTGGCGCTCAGCGCAGCGTGATAAGAGGAATGCGAAAGACACGGCGTACCATATCTTTGAATAATTGATCGACCGCACAGCGCTGCCGAAGTCGCGAAAAGCGTTAACGGTCATTGAGTCCCAAGTTCATCCTTGTCCGACTGTCCTTGTCGCAGCCTGAGCGCTGAGCTTGACCACCAATAGCCAGCGAAAGTTTGACTTACATAATAAGTAATCCTCGTGATCGCCAGTCAGTGATCAGACGTGTAAACAACGCGTAAACAAAACAATGATATCGCTACAACATCGCTAGTCATCGCGTGTAAGGATTGGTTTCAAAGCCTACGCACAGATCGCTAGGGCCGTTACCGTACATTGATCCACCATCACGATTCACAGCACTGATAGTGTAGGAGATCCACGGCCCACTTGTATTTCAGCAATTGGGATTTGGGATCGGGACACGTCTCATTCGAATCAAGAGGTGGGCATGTGTTGCTAGGAGTTCTTCACTTTTGGAGATTATTATTCAGGCTTGGTTCAGACTGACTTGGTCATCTCCCTTGCACGCCCCTCAGTCTAAGCCATTCAACACCGTAACCCATACCGGGATTAGTGGGTGCTGGTACCATTGCCTTCCATGCATTTGTGTTTTCAGGAGCAAGACATTGACATAGGGTTGGCCGCTGCCAAGAGGTACAGAGAAAATTGGACTAATAAGAAACATGAATGTGTACTCAAGTTACGCCAAGTCAAGCCACCTTCAAAACGAAACTCGACATGCAGTTTCATCGCATTCTACAATCCTTTTCCAATGTTCACTTGGACGGCTTTCACCTGCGTGTACCTGCAAGAACGAGTACATCAATGGAGTGAGGATGTACAGAAAGATACAACTAACGTGTCAAGGGCATAATCGCCCATTTCGCGACCCACCCCCGATTGCTTGTATCCCCCAAAGGGAATCCCGACGTCAGTTATCAGTGTAGTATTAACCTAAGGCGCCCTAATTATTAATTTGAGACACACTGGACAAGAAGTATACATACCCAGACAGTCCCCGCCTCCACCTTATGCGCAACGCGGAGCGCACGACTAATGTCCTTCGAGAATACATTGGCCGACAGTCCGTACTCGCTGGCGTTCGCCATCTCGATAGCCTCTGTTAATGTTCCAACGCACACCACCAAAATACTTGTCAGTATACGGCAACGACGACGGAATAAGTGGTATCCGCACCGTCTTCGGTCTTGAACTTCATGACCACACCGACGGGGCCAAAGATTTCTTCCTTCGCGATTCTCATCTCTGGCGTAACGTCCGTGAAAATGGTTGGCTCGATGAAATTTCCCGTTATTTCATGTTGCTGGCCACCCGTGTGCACCGTCGCACCCTCGGCCTTGCCGATTTTGATATAATTCAAGACGCGCTGCAGACGCATGTATACTTCCGTTACTTTTTGCTATCCTGAGGAACAGCAACTTACATACCTCAAATTGGTGTTTTGAGATGAGGGGTCCGTGCTGCGAGCCTATCTCAAACGGACCTCCTGTCGCCTTCTCTAGCTCCTGGGCAATGGCCGTAAACTTCTTAAGAAATTGTTCGTAGATATCTTTTTGCACGAGGAGCCTGGAGCCTGCAATGCAACCCTGGCCTGGTCGGGTGAAGTGGTATCAGCTAATGTTTGTGTCCGCTGGAGGACCGCTAGAGGGCACTCACCGGCATTTAAACTACACACGAGAAGAAAAAGGAGATAGTCGTCCCATCAGACACATGCAAGACTTCAATAGAGATCGGATCAAACGCACAATGCCCCCTTCGCGGCCCATTGGGTTGCCTGGTCGAGATCTGCATCATCGAAGATAATCGATGGATTCTTCCCACCCAGCTCCAGCGTGACGTCCTTGAGATTCGACTCGCTAGATGCGCGCAAGATCTGTCGTCCTACATCAATGCTTCCCGTGAACGAAACCTTGGCTATCTTCGGATGTACACCGATGGCAGCGCCCACGGTGCCGCCTGCGATGCGAGAGGGTTAGCCATGAAGAGCCTCACGTGAGGAGAACGGAACGGACCAAGACCGTTGACGATGTTGACGACGCCGGGTGGAAAGCCTGCTGCCTGGATGAGGTCGGCTAACTTGAGCGTCGTGAGTGGTGTCAATTCGGATGGCTGGGTAAAAGCGGAGGGTAAGTAGCTGAGCAATAAATAAGGACCGAGTCTACCTTCAGTACGACTGTGTTCCCTGTGGCTACCGCCGGCGCAATTTTCAATGCCGCCAAGATCTTGATAAGCCGTGAGTAAGTCGGCGACGATAGGGCATGATATGGGGCTAGGAAGAGGGAGCGAATGAGACAAACACGCACCAACGGGAAGTTCCAAGGTACAATTTGACCCTGAATAGTGTAGTAATGAGGATTGAGGACGAATGAATATGAAACTGAACATACCACCACTCCATAAGGTTCGCGCCTCGTATAAGCTAGCTTATTCTCATTTGTCTATGCCATAAAGTCAGCGTCAATTCATAGAAATTTCTAACCGAGCGCACCTCGATTGTTTGACCTTGCACCTTATCCGCCCACCCTGCATAGTAACGTAGTGCTTGGATCGTCCCCTGGACATCCATCCCGAGTGCCACCTCGTATGGCTTGCCTGCATGTGTACAGTAAATCGGGAAACCGACGCTGCATGAATCGAGATAACTAACCGACATTGAGCGACTCCAACGCTGCGAGCGCACCGGCATGCTTCTCGACTTGATCAGCGAGGTTGCTGAGGAGTCGGCCGCGCTCGTTTCCTGGGCAGTGGAGACCCCACGTCGTATGATATGCCTGCGATCGCAGTCAACGATAAGGCATGGCGATGGAGGCTTGACAGACACACCTTGAGAGCAGCCACGACGGCTTTATCCAAGTCTTCTGAATCACCCACCGAGACAGAAGAAATGACTTCTTGATTGGCTAAATGTACGTGTCAATCCGGGAACAGGTGGTGTAAGAATAATAACGCGTACATGGATTGAATACTCTAAGATAGTTGAGTAAGTGGAAAGGGTAGCTCATATGGAGCTGGCGCTCACTCGATTGTGGCCGTTTTGTCTACGGGCTTAACCCATTCCCCGTTGATGAATAGCCTTGAAGGAGTTCAGTGAAATGGTCCAATATGTAACGAATCGCTGGGTACTCTGTATGGACATCTATTTCGCCTTTGAAGACACGTGTGTTGAAGCTGTGGGTGATAATTCCTGTCATTTTGATGTTGGTGGGAGTAGATGGAGAGGGCATGAGGTGATTTTGAGACTATATATAGCGGGGGTGATTGAGTGTGACGCAATGCGCCTCGACCATTCCATGACCTGTCTGAGCTTGTTCAGTTGATCGATCGTGCGCCACAGCACCGAATACAATAAAAAGACCTAAAAATGAACGCTGACGGTTCAACGCCACCAGGGATGTCAGTGTTCGAATCGGAGCGAACACCAGCCATATCTATGGGGCAGCCGCCGGACCTTTAAAGGGCGCGCTGCACGGTTCTCAGGCTGCAGAAACATGACCCAAGCTTGGAGCAGCACTCCATGAAGAATAACATGTTCGACCAGTTGGATAAAGACTGGATAAAGACAGAGAAATACTTCAAAAGTTCAGACTACGCGGCGGCGTGGCACGATGTTCGTGTTGCTAAGGACGTGGTGATGACATCTATTTGCCAAGAGCCCCCAGGCCACACTTGGTCAGCAGCTGGTCTTTTTTATTCGACCATCTTCGGACCATCTCATCTCTGTGCTAATAGGCTTATGTTCGAATCTGCAGTTGTACCACTGCAGCTGGTGAATTGCTCTCGATTTTTATTTTATTTCAGCTTGAAGTAAGTACATCAATATTGAATTTCCCATTTTTTCCTCGCAGGTTTGGCACGTCTATTCCTGTTCTTGTCCATGTTTGGTCCATGTATACCTCGAGCTCTTGTCGAGCTCAGTTTTAGAGTTCCTCTTCAGAATACTCGTATATTTCCTTAAATATATTGCCCCAGTGCATGCATATAAGTAAACATGGACATGAAAAAGAATGCTGTATTCTTAATGGCGATCTCGCACCCTGTCGTTCACGATTTCCGCCTCCGGTCCGGCATAATTTCGACGTGCGGCGAGAGGAAACCTCTCGGGACCAATATCGATGACGGCTTTTGAGGGCTCCTGAATGCGGAACGAGGTCATCGGGAAGTCCTTCGTCGCGTACGTTGGCTCCAGGATGCCCCTGATATTGAGGAGGAGCCTATCAAAAACGAGATGTACATTTCGATGGATAGTATAGCGATGTTAATTCTAGCGTACCGTGAGCAGACAGTGACTTGGAGGCTGCGCATGAGACTGGGGAAGATCAGCCTTGTCCTTGAGAGCTACGACTGGTCATCTACCTTGTACCGAGGTACGCCAACGTGATTGGCGCCAGAATCCAGATTAGTAGATTGGTTATGGAGAGAGCTGATAGGCGATGAGCTGCGGCGTTCGATCGACAATTGTAGACACGCACCCAAGATTACTGAGAAGGACCTCACATCAGGTTTATTCGAACGATTCTCCCCGCAAACGAAGCTTACCAATGTAGAAGATAAAACCTATAGGGCCCTTGAGTTTTTCGAGATCAAGGTTGCGCATGGAAAGTTTACCGTCACGGTAGACAACGGCTACGAGGTTGAAGCGGCGCTTCGTGTAGAATCTGAGTCCTCTGACTTGGAACGCGATTTGACAGGTAAGACTAACGTAATACCTATGTACACCAAACACGTACCGCTTGAGAGGAGCTTCCAGGCGGTGAGAACGAAGATAACTGCAGATTTTGGCAAGAAAAACGGACGAGAGGAGCTGTTGAGGGCACATACGGGTTTCGCACACGAAGAATGGAATCCAAAAGGCTATCAACAATCGGGGGCAGATCGGATCCATGCATTTCGGTAGGCATCCAACGATCGTGGGCAAAGTATTAGTGGGAGAAACTGGATGGTATTAAGTTGACCACCAGCACAACTTCGAAGCGAGAGATGTGCATACAATCTAGCAAGTTCTCCGAAAAATAGATGGTTGTTGCCATCATAGTTGTCACAGCAGCCTAAGGGACATGAGGTTGTGAATGAACACGGAGAAGAATAGGACTATTACACTCACAATCCATAGGAAAACGAGCAAGCCGAGAAGAATGTTATTCTGAAATAATGCATGGGTGCGTAGAACGAGGATGACTGGAGGGATTTAAGAGGAGCACGTAAAATCGGAGTGCGACATACATTCGACTAATCCGAGAGAGAATATCCCTAGAATGCTAGGCGGAAGGAACGCATGCTTGCAGCTGCCAGGTTCAGATATCAGCGTCGTAAAGACTGGGCGGACGGTGTTCCGAGTCGTAGCTCTTACAACTGTATGTACCGGTTGGTTACCTAAAGTTCAACACGCAAAGTTGTCGTAGTACTCACTGCTACGGAAGGATTTGGGGACAATTGATCTGCCGGGTTGCTGATGTTCAGTTAGGAATCACGAGGTGAATTCGTTCCTTACAGTATAGATCGAAGGAAAATAGTATAGGCGGTATGTATCGGTTCTGTAAGAAGCACGAAACGTCAACGAAGCGAAGAGAGAAACGAACTGTGAGATACTAACCACGAGAAACAAGTACTTTCCAAGGGATCGCCTTGTGCCCCAGACACGAGCGACCTTATGTCAAAAGTCAGCAGTCTATCACTACAGGTAAGAAATTCTTGTACTTCTTGATCGAAAGTTAAGATGATATCGAAGATGAGAATGGCCATCGCTGCGACTAAAAACGTTGATTTCAAGTTAACGTCAGACGTTCATAGCCGGATAGTGAGGCGAGTTCACCGTATATATACTGCGCGCAACGTGTTAGTGAGTGACATATATCCCAGAAATGAAAGACGGCCCACCTTCGTTACTTTGACGTTGCTCAACGTTATGTAAAGCGCCTGAAGAGCAGCTTCGGCGGCGACGGGAGGGGTGGCCATAGAGTAGTACTGGGGAACCAGCCACACATCAGGTCCGGCTGATTCTCTTTATCATGTTTCGAACTGTGATGCCAAACTTGGTCTACATGAATGGAGACATACTAGGCGCTTGGGTGTCGATGCGATCAATATCATACTCGTTCATCAGATCCGAGATTTTTGCTAGAGATCCGGCATAAGACTTGGGGCATCAGCGCCAGTGAAGTTCTATCCTAAATGAGCCCGACTAGCGCTGGCCACCCACTGCGTGAAGCCTGCGTCTGACCGCCGTCCGAGTTTATTTGACGGCTGGTGCATGCAGGACCGGTCATGGGCGGGGGACTATCAGCCTATCTGCAAGAATTGTTTGCCGAAGGCGAAGTGAAACATCCAGAGAGCTGCAAACTCACGACATGATTGGCCCAGGACACGGTTCCCTGGCCTATTCCGAAAGGGGCAGACCCTGAAATCGTTCTGCGGGCGGTTTTGAAGATGACAAAGGACGCGAAGTATACTAGCTTTCCCTACTTCATGAATTGACAGCGGCCCTTGTCTACATGATATTAGAAGTCGTGTTTGCTTCGAAGACGACGAGGAGCGACGAAGACTTGACGAAGACCCATCGGCAACACACCGGCAAATAACATTAATGCCGATGGCAATCCAAATTCTATTAATATCTACGTACTACTACGAGCAACGAGCGCTGGGCCTAAGCCTGGAATACGCTAATTTCTATGGGCCCCTATGTTGGACCCCCACATCTACTTCTCCAAAACCCAAGGTTAAACCTGCACTAAAATATTAGTATTTTGCTTATACATGACGTCCCCGATAAACAAGTCCACCTACCCGCGGTTCTAGGTTCAATTAAACCGACGCTGATCAAACGAATCACCCCGAATTCTCCCTAGCCTGGAGTCCTGACACAATTTTAGCATACCACCAAGCCGCGCCCAACCTTCTACCTCTGCAACACGATCGCCGGTCTCCTTCAAACATAGCTGGGGAAACAGCCTATCCAAGTATCTGACGAAGGTGAGGGGGTTGCACTCGACGCTGCCTGGAATATAGAGAGTACGCAGAGGATGAAATAGTATCGGAGGTGGAGGTGGTGTGAAGGAGAGGTCGAGATAAATAGAGAGGTTTTCGAGAATGGGATGCTGTCGCGCGAATGCTTCAAGTATAGATAAGCTTGCGCGAGGTTTTGCCCCAAGCTTCTGAAGCTCGAAATCAAGATGGAGAGATCGGATGGTTGGCCACGAGGCCGCCATGGCAATATATTCTGCATCAGTTGGGTCGAGATATATCGCAGATGTAAAGACAAGGCATTGCAGCTTTTTGAGCTCTAGTAATGGCTGTATGATGGCCATGTCTTGCACGGGAGACTTGTCAGCGTCGGCCGATATCTTTAGCCGGAGGTGAGTGAGCGATGAAGACCATAATGGCATACGGGCCATGCACGTTTTCAGTGGATTGGGAGACGTGGGGTCGGAAAATGTAGAGCCGATATCGAGGATTTCGAGAGGCGTCATCGAAAGGTAAGCCAAGATGTTGGTCACAACTTCTGGGGTGGCATTGATTTGTAGATTTCGCAACGTAAAGGTACGCAGATCATGGGTATTCGGAGGCTGGGCAGGTTGGTATCGCTTCAAGAATGAAAGGACAAGAGCCGTCAATGACTGCATGGACAAAAGACTGACCAGCTGTTGCTGGTCCAGTGAGATTATGCGGTTGAGCCGGAGGGCGCGGAGGTGATATAGATCCAATATGTGTGGAGGAAGGCCCGCATCTACGATTATGTATCCGTCCAGAGGTGGCGCGTCAATTCTCAACGCATTGACGAATTCATTCCAAGCTTCGTCATTTGCCAAAGAAGTGATACGTATTCTACGAAGGGTAGAACAGCTGAGAAGAAATAGGTGGGATGAGGCAGGGTAACGCAGAGTGAGCAATCGCGGTAGAAGAGATTTATTCTGTAAGTGCCGTGCGACACGAAGAAGGGCGATGTCACTGAACCGTGCGTCTGAACCCGGACAGACCAAGTGCCGAATCCTTTTTGCATATCTCTCCATCCGTGTCCATTGCGCAGATTGAAAACCCTCCTCAAAATACTGGTAAAGGACATATTATTTAGCACAGTCGAAGCAGAATAATTCAGAACATGAATAATTACATATATGCCATCGTAATCCCTCTTTTTCAGTCCTACGATACTCAATAAAGGTACAAGAGACGTGACTGTCTCCCAAAGGACATCCAGAGCTGGCTCGACGAAATTTCGGCATGTCCTCGCCGCATTCGCTAGCGTAGCTTGGTTTACTCCTTTGACATCGAAGGATGGTGTTGAGGATGAGGATTCCCATCCAGAGCAATCCTTGGTGGATTCGATACACGCGACCAAGGTCAGACAAATCTCTCGAAGAATTTCTGGTATATCAAGGGCCCGATGCGTAGCGGACCCCCCTTGATTGCATCATCTGAGTCATGGTCTGTGCCTCCTTCAGTTATAGAAGTAGCGAATCGCAGAGCCTTAGACAGAGCCAATTCCAGGAAGTGGCTGGAAAGAGAGGGAAAGAGGGAGAGGACTGGATTTTTTGGCTTACGTAATGCGGCCAAGATTCACCAAAAAACCTACAAACGTACAGTAGACGCTCGAGGATGGGTATTTCCCTGCCGTATAGCAAATGTCAATCTCAGTTCTAGAGAATTATCTATTGAGGGACCCGCAATATTAAACACTGCCTGTTGTAAGAGGTACAAATGGATAAAATAATATACAAAAGATGAAATTGGAACGTAGAGCGAACGGGCAGGGCAGTCCATCAATCTATAATTACACACATCTCAACCCAATCACCCGTCCGCCTTCTGATCAGCACCGACCCCAGCACCCACGCTCGGAGACATGCCTGTCACTCTCCGACATAAAGCCACAACCCTCCTCACCCCGCCAATCACTCTTAGCACACACCAATGCGCCCCGAAGACCAAGAATTGAAGCGTCATAATCACCCCGATGATGAAACATGTCACTATGACGCCCATCGGCCACGCCTGGAACGCGACGAGGCCCATGAAGACCATAAGTGAGAGGGCGGAAGCGAAGAGGCATAGCGCGGGGACGCGAGCAGAAAGGGCAAAGAAGAAATAGGACCCGTAGAGGTCCCGGGCACGGGCCTACATGAATATTCGTTCTTTAATGTAGACTAGGAAGATGGAAAAGAAGGGTGGCGTACCTTGAACGTTTCGAGGTCTGCCCAATTGTACCGGAAAAGGAACCACGCGTCGCATGCGATCCCGAGGCCCGACGCAATGGCGCTGGCGGCGATGGCACTGCGGGCGTAGGATGGGACGTCGAAGATGGAGCCTGGAGCAATTGCAAAGACGGCGGTGCTGACCCTGTGAGACTTTAAATACATGTTGATCGCAAGAAGAGATAGAGACTTACGCAGCCAAGGCGACTAGCTGGATAAAGCAACGGAATAGTGAGCACAAGCACGAAGGAGGAGGTGAAGCAACACACCAGACCGCCAACGTACGTCCATTCTGTCTGCAGCCGATAGAAGACATCGTCGTAATGTCCCGCCTTCAACCCGCTGTACGTCGTAAACGATGACAAGATGCGCTCCACTAATATCATATCACTCGGCACCTCGATCTTCTCCGTGTACTGGGGCAGGATGGACGGGAAGATGGAAGCGAACCACTCCGTCGGCCCCGAGATCGTTATGACGCCGTCTGGGAGAGGTCGAATGGCGCGAGCATCATCGTAGCAAGGATCCGGGTCATCATCGTCTCCGCAATACGAGTTGTCGTCGACGAAGGGTTTCTCGATGAAGGGTTTCTCATCGTCGAGGCTTTCATCGTCGTCGGTGGAGCATACCCCCTCGTCCCCGGAATCGAGATTGTATCCAACGATTCGCCGCCGCCGCCGCCGCCTTCTCAGCTGCGGCAGGTGGGGCAGCGTCTCTTCTTCCGACCAGATGACGTCTGTTGGTGACGGGGGTACGAGGAGGGGTTCGGATGCCTTGGTGGCTGCAAAGAGAGGTCTGCATTAGCATTGACGGATATTCGACAGTGAGACGCCTTACAAGACTCGGCATCTGACAACGCCCAACGTTCCGACTCATCCGATTCCATTCTCGGAGTAGTAGGTGGTGGGCGAATTCTAAGGAGCAGCGTAGCTCCGTTTTGAGGCTTTCCGCGGCTGGCCACGGCGCGTTTGGAGGCAGATTGGCAGTTCAATCGGACTTCGAGCACTTCGGGATCAAAATAGACGGCGTCAAGTAAGATAGGGAGATACGATGAAATGAAAAAGTGACACACCTGCTCGTGGCTCTTTCTCCTGCCTCTTCAAGAGCTCCCCTAATGAGTGCGCAGCCTCTGCAACGAGGCTCCGTTTCTTGGTCTTCTTCTTGCTTTGCGATCGACGCCAGACTCGGATATGGACTTGGGAGTTTGCGGATGCTTGGTGTCTGAAGCACTGTTCGTAACGAGGAATCGAATCAAGGATGGAGATAACGTACAGGTAGAAACGTTCTTTCAAGTTGGGGTTTTGTCCATCGACGCCCATTGTAGTCTCGTGGCAGTGGTGTTTGTCGACGTCGACGGTGACGATAGGCCGCCAGGATTTCTCCGGGCGCATGAGGCGCAGCCCCTGGGCACGCACAACTTCAGGAATGCCATTAGCCATCATGCAAAAGCCGTCAGCGGAGCAACTCACCTGTGAAGCACCATGGTCTTCCGAAGTCACGGTGAACAATGATCACAACATGCTGGTCAATGAACTCACTCTGATTGTTCCATCGTGGTCAGTGTAATACTTCACAATCAGTGGTAGAATATAAGCATCCTCGAGTGCAAGAGGTCAAAGTGAGCAATTAAGAACCAAAGCCTCGAGGCACGGAGAACAGCGGACGCCGAAATAAGGCTGTGCCTGAATCTTGATCATCTATAATCACCATGGAGATAAGTTTCGACCAACCACTTTTCTGTTTCGCCACCATCTCACTCACCTACTACCAGTTCTCCAAGAATAGGCGAAAAACTAGGCGACGATTGAGGAAGTGAAGACTGTGAAGATCAATATTGGATGTGCTCATGATCGGAATGTGCGCGACGCAGAACACGTAAACAACACGTAAACAAAGTTTAGTTCAATCTGGCCACTCTCCAGGCGAGCTAACCGGCTTGTTGTATTTTGATAATCGTACACTCGATACGTGGTTTCCTTTGCACTTCTAGCTGGAAACACAGATTCTGCGCCCTCATGGCTTGATTTTCTGCGTCTCGCGCTGGTTTATTCGATCTTTCGTGCCCTTTTATGCCTCAGTCCTCGAAATGAACGTAAACTTCAGCTTCACGGCTCTGGATGATTTTTCCGCATCCAATGCAACCCAGACTCTACCGTTTCAAGCACACAATACACCACTGATTAGCGGTTCCTTGTTCGCAACGTGGGGCATACCTCGACCACAGATTCTTATGGTCTGCAGTGCCAGTCCTTCGCCTGCATTTCCGGTCAAGGCCATTCCTGATTCATGCTCGCTGATGAAGCGAAGCGTACTCGACGGGGAATGGGACCATATTAAGCGCGTCTCCGTATGACAATCTCCAAATAAGATCACATCTCAGCTAGATCTTAGTAACAACGAAATAATCCAGGAGCACTTTTTTTTGTGAGTTTTTATATCAGCATCGCATTCCTCATTAACGCCCATAACATGTGAGTTATTGCATATCATTCATAGCTCTGTCAACACAGTTCAAGGAGACCTTAACGCCCGCGCTTTTTATCACGGCCATCCAGGTACGCAGCTCTTCGCGCTTGATGATGTCCTCAGACGCACTCTTCAGATTTTAGTACAAGCTTCGGAACGGTATCAACCGCCCGGGTGCCGTCTTGAGCTCGTGAAAGCACGGAGATCTGACCACTAGCTCGGGGTTCGGTTCATTTCCCAACGATCCACAGCCACCGCAGCACCCCAAATGGCGACGTCGGCGCGCGATATACGTCAGAAGTTGTGTGGGTTGAGCACAATACGCGTTCAGTGCTTAAATCCATATTGGCCTAGAAAATACAGGCATGTATCGTTAGAGTGCTAACTTCCAGGCGAGTCGCAGGAATAACGGCGCGAGGGGCAAGGGATGGATTGTATTAGGTACCAGACGGCCGTGTGTGCAACGAGATAAAATTTGTAGACCAGGAAATATTACAGCGAGGCAAAGGATGACGCCTACAAACCAGCGTCAAACGTATAGTCAGTCCATGCATTTCCAACAAAATTAAGGACGCAAACTCGCCTAGGAGGCTAGGGCTGGAGGCATGCCCGATGATTCATCACAACTTTCAGCCGTAATAGCTTGAAGGGTGGAAATCGACAAACCAATCCGGTTCTTTCCCTATGATCGACCGCAGTTTGTTCAACTGTGCATCGGTGGGCCTCCACTCGTACGAGTCTTTCATCGAGCTGCACACGCACACGAGTGACACACAGCCCTCCTCGCCACCGAGCTGGAGCCACGACTCACTGACTCTGCAGATGGCTCCCTCAATCGTCAGGTTCCGGATTTTCGACGAAGCAGCTAACAGCTTCATAGCGAGGAACATTTTGGCCATCGAATGACGGTTGGGATTATAATCTCGAATGCGGTCGGTAACCTCGAAGCCATAAAATAAGCGGCGTTCTTTCGAGATGCCTACACGCTTGGGGAGTGGGAGGACAATGCGGTGTGAGTTCTCTAGCCTGGCGACTTTTGCTTTGGAGGTTTTCGACTTGGTGGCATTCGGGGATGCTTCAGACCACTGTTGTAATTGGCAACGTAGTAATGAGTGCAGGAAGAGGGGATGTAGCAAGACAACACCTTACACGCATCGCTTCCATCGCCTGCTGGATAGACCACGTTTGAGACGACATCGAATGCACAGTGCCACTGAACATAAAGGTAGAGGTGGCTGCTTCACACGACGAGGAAAGACAAATTTGACGCGTAAACAACGCGTAACTCGCGTACCGCCATGTGACTGGCTTCGGCCATGACGGCCAATTAAAACAGTTGAACCTTCTAAGCTCCTGTAGGAAAAGACGCAGTTTCTCTTCTAGCAGCAAAGGCGGTAGATTGGAAAGGCGACAGATCACACGTACGAAGGTGAAGATATTGCGACCATACAATCAAGCCTGTTGCTAGCTCGCTTTGGGCCTCAATGACGTGAACAAAGACCCTAAGACGGATCGTGAATTCGCTGCTACATGCCGAATCCGTAGTCTCATGATGATCGTTCGCTATTGTCGTGCAACTTAGAATTACGACTCGGGCCATCCGACTGGCATGCCTAGACCAAAATGGCTAAACCATGCTCACAGTTACTATTGGGTAGTCGCGCGGACACTAGCGAGCCGTTGCTGTATGGAGACATGCGTTGGTGGCCTGTGTGCTGAAATGAGATTGGTAGCCCAGATAACGTACATCGACCATAATATTACATGGTATTCGGCGCTGTATAGCAAGGTAAAAAGACGGAGAAACGACGGAAGATGGGTGATACATATAACGGATAATGCCTGCAAAATGATGAACATAACAATGAAATGAAAGACACCGCACGCTCACCTCATTCTAATAGCCATAATAGCTCGGGGGATTGATATCGACGAACCATTCGGGTTCCTTCTTTACAATCGACCGCAGTTTGTTCAACTGCGCCTCGGTGGGCCGCCTCTCATACGAGCTATTCATCGAGCTGCATACGCACACGATGGGTACACAGCTCTTGTTGCCACCGAGCGGGAGCGACGGCTCACTAACTCTGCAGATGACACCCTCGATCGTCACGTTCTGGATATTTGACGAGCGGGCTAACAGCTTCATGGTGAGAAATATTTTGGCTGTCTCGCTGCTGTCGGGGTCGTAGCCCAAAATGCGGTGCGCGTTCTGCTCGCAGTATTCGACGAGCCACTCGGTGGAAACTTCGAAGCCGTAGAATATGCGGTGTTCCTTTGCGACGCCTACGCGCCTGGGGATCGGGAGGGAAATTCGATATGAGTTCGGTGGTCTGGTGGTTTTTGCTTTCGTGGCTTTCGAGGCTTTTGATTTGGTGGCTTTTGGTTTGGTGACTTTCGGTTTGATGGTTTTCGAGGATGGCTGTTGTAACTAGCAACATAGTAATGAGTAAAGAGAGATTGTAGTAAGAGAGACACATACATGCATTGCATCCATAGCCTGCTGGATAGACGGCATTTGAGACGACATCGGATTCACAGCACGAATGTGGTGGTGGTTTGGTGACAAGAGACTTACCACACGTGATCGAATCACACTTGATCGTTTTTATGATCATCCATCAAAGTCGCGATTGTTCTTTATCCAAATCGGCCACTGGCGACTACTGCAGGACTGGTTATGGCCATCATGGTTAATTTTGGTGCTTTGTTGAGCCAACAGTCTTGAAAGCTTGATACCCCGCCACCCATCTACTACCTTGTCAATGTGCCACAATAACGCACGCGATTTCGGCTTTGGGGGTATCTGATAGACCAGAATTCAGAAAGATTCAGAGCTGTCCTCGTGTTTACGCACCTCATGGATCATCTTTGTGACTTATGATTTGTCTGATACGCATCAGCAAGCTTTGTCCCCCATTTTGTCCCATTGTTCTAGATTATATCTATGTACGCATCTGCAGCCGAAGCAGTTTATCGCCACCCTGCGTCCACCGACAACTCGATTTCCTCCCTGACTTTGCATCATATCGCCGCACATGGATGATATAGGCTTGAAAATCGACGCAGCATTCGACTTTGCCAATGCAGACACCCTAGAGGCGCCTTGGTATGGTGTCTGGAATCTGGTACTTGGCAATATCATCTTCCAGAATATCTGTGCCGACTTGGAAGGCGATCGAATTAGGACCACCGTGACCTACCCTCAATATTCTCTCGTGCGGGGTTTTGGAGACGAGGACTACGAGGTCGGTAATGAACCCCATACGCCCAGCCCCAAGCGCCGAGAGCCAAATGCACCAAGCCCTCCAGATGCTCGCGAGGCCTCCATCGACATAATGGACTATAGCACCCCGTTGACACCCACACCTTCCCCTCGCAGATCCAAGGCGCAGGCGTCGAGCTCGCCCGACGCGATGCAATTTAGTCCCACATCATCAGACAGTTCCCAGACCGCCGCGCAAAAATTCAAGCGTTCGACGCGCATCCCAGATTTCTCAGAGATGCTTCACGAATACATACGCGGCCAACTAATGAAAAAATATCTGCTCTTACTGGTGGAGAACAAGCCAAAGCCTTCGACGGCATGGACGATGAAAGTGCTTCAAGGTACACATTCGTTCAGCTTCACGCCCGTCCTCTCCCAAACCGAGGCACAGGCAATCCATGCCTTCCAATCCAGCGACAATGCCCATGTCAAGATCATTGGTGTCATCATTGCGCTCGGACAGTACTGGCAATACGTTGAGTACCACCGCGATCACCTCCTTGAATTAATCAATCGCCGGGATGGTCGCTCCTGGTCTGAAATGACGTACAAGGATAAGGGGAACGACGATCAGGATCAGGATCAGAACGAGGAGGAGGAGGAAGAGGAGGAAGAGGAAGAGGAGGAAGAGGACAAGGAAGAGGACAAGGAAGAAGAAGATGACGAGGAAGAGGAAGAAGAGGACAAGGACAAGGGCAAGGAAGAGGAACCTGTGATCGGGGTGTCATTTACGGAGTATGAGCCGGTACGGGCATACTACGACGCGGACCTAAAGTGTTGTATCCTCAAGACCACACAGTCGGATAACGCTTTGCTCGTCGTGCGAAAGCGCATGTTGGAACTGGCTGCGATGTATTAGGTCGACATCTCTCGGGGTGCGAATATCGGTAGGTATCTCATCCTGTATTGTGGTATCGTGTGTCACATTGACTAACAAGTTGAATAGAGCGAAGATGCATATGATCTCCTTTCACTGGTCGCGTCGTAATATGTAGTAACAATCAACAATCGCCGGGCACAAATGTACAATTTTTGATGCAGTCATAGTCTTTCACATTCACCGTACCTTCCGTCAAGCTCGGTATTCCAACTCCTTCAGCGGCTTTTTATTGGGCTCACACGCCAAGTACCTAAAGCGGGTTCAAAGCTCGAATACCCACACAGTTTCTCAGCCTCCAACTTATCTGTGACTACCTCTCGATCCCGTGATAGAACGGGTGGAGGAGCATGACACATAAATAGGATGTGTTGTCCTGGACTCGCAAGCCGAGCATCTAAATCACACCAAACAGACTCGGTTGCTGTGAGAGAAATTAACTGTCGAAAATTAAAGGTAACAATGCACCAGAAAGAGCTTCAGGTCCATGTCGAATGTTCGACTTCCGAGACTTCTGGCGCCTGCCGCTCAGCACCTAAATCCTATACTAACTAGGCGGGGCGTCCAGAATGAGCTAGAGATTTCTTGGCACACACCCTCTCGTCACTCCCAGGGCGATCATACACGTCCGAGTCCGAAGGGCACATTCTTGCAGTGAGAGAACAACGGCCAAATCTGCTCACAATCGGGTAGTCAAGCCGTCGCTAGCGAGCCGTTGCTGTATGGAGACAGGTGCTGGTCGCCAGTGTGCTGAAATGAGATTGGTAGCCCAGATAACGTACACCGACCATAATAATATTACATGGT
The DNA here is from genome assembly GCA_018851285.1 of Lyophyllum semitale. NCBI lineage: Eukaryota > Fungi > Basidiomycota > Agaricomycetes > Agaricales > Lyophyllaceae > Lyophyllum > Lyophyllum semitale. Next base: position 10,162 of record JABCKH010007692.1, on the reverse strand, counting down.
ATTCGGCGCGGTAAAGCGAGGCAACCAGGATCGAACGGCAACACCATAAATGTACAGAGCCAAAAGACTGAAATGACGAAAAGGATAATGATAATAAGATAATCTATACTTGTCCTATTGCCAAAAGACAGAACTTACGGATGTGGTTTGCCTCGTACAGCACATGAGCTTGTGCACTATCAGTAGCTGGTGTCGACCTTGGCATCGCAGCGATATGAGCGGACCTGCTGCTATCCGCGTTCGGCGAGCTCCTCAAAGCCTGGGTCCGCTATCCATCTTCTCGTCTCTATGATTTATAAGACACCTGAGAAAGACGCGTTAGAGCCTGTTAGAGCTCGAAAATGGCTTGATGGCATACTTATCTTGTCACATGGTTCCGGGTTGCGATTCTGCGAAAATGACCGTCCTGCGGCAAGAAGTATGTAGGTTGGAATCGCGACCGCCGACGGCGGTTGGTCGCTAGGTAGTGGCGAGGCAGTGAAGATTATTGTCGACGTCGTGGTTAATAGTGAAACGGCGTGAGAAGTTGAACTCATCACTTCCTTCTCGACCATCATCACCACCAACGCCCGAGGAGTGACGCAGAGCAGCTCCGAACAACTTTTCTCGGCCAACGGCATCGACTACCTCGCAGGATACGAATGATCTTTTGAGCTTGAGGCTCATGCATGCGGAGCGTAAGCCTGCGTAGAGGAGCAGCCCACTAGAACGTATGTCCTTTGTACTCCATCCTTTTCTTGCCTGATTATACATTTCTTATTCTTTCTTCTCATATAGGCTGCGCTCGGCTGCTAGTTCAGCTTCCCTCATCAGGAAAAATGCTACACTACTGTGACCGTGTCTTATTGCTCAATGTTTGCCACTTTTCGTTCTTCGGTACGTTTTGTGACTCATTCTACCTCTGGTGCTATGCTAACGGGAAATTTCGTGCTATTCAGTCCGGGGACGTTACCTTCTTCAAGGAAAGGTATACCGAAAACCTGGTGGCGAGTATTTATAGCCTTCATTTCTGATCAGACCGTGACGCAGTTTCGAGACAACGCTGATGAGCACAAATGTCATGGTGAGTTTTATTCCTTCCTTCACCATTCTGTTTTCTTCTACGCGCCCTGGAATCCTTTTCTTGGCCATTCTCTGGTCTTCTCAATTTGTTCTTCCTTCGTAACCCTAACCCTACTACAAGCACCGACTAAAAAATTAGAACCGTAAAGCTCTCTTTGGATCTGAACATCCACTCTCAGCTGGATGCGCTGTATGGTCCCTTCCGGGCGAGATTTCCTACAACATTTCGAAACATATCCAGTTATCGAGATCGAGCTCGTCAAGACTGACGATGAGATGCTCCTGTGTACTACATCCTGTACGTCCCGTCCTCCTTATATGGCCCCATGCACCGCTTTGATGCCTCGTCCTGACTCATGCTGTGTCAATTCTGTGCTAATGAGTTTCCAGTTGTCAGGTAGCCACAAGATGCCGTGATAGCGCTGGCAGTCAATTACGAGAAGCACCGGAAGATGAGGAGCAGGCAAGCCATTCTGCCTGCACGTCCAGTGTGCTTGTTAGCGGATGTCCAGAATGTTTTGAGGGAGCACGACGCGTCACGCCGGTACGTTGTTTTCCCTTCTCCCATCACTTTCTCCTACTTCAATTTATATAATCCATCCTTTTTCCCGTCGTTCTCCTTTGACTACTCCTTCCCCATGTCCAGCAGTCCTGTTCTTATCTGTGTTTGCATTTTTCCATCGTAACCCTAACCCTACTGCACACACTGAGTCCTGAGATTTTACAGACGGGACAACCCAATCGCATGCGACGCAGTATTCGCAGAACAACGTCTATGTATTCGACCCGCATTATCTCGTCAAAGTCGAGCAAGTCGTATCGAACGTCAAGGAGATGTTCAGCTGGAGCGAGCGACTTTTTTGTAAGATCGCCGGCATCATTCCCTCGAAGAGCGGACGCGGATACAATAGAGTTATTAGGTTGGTCCGTCATTCGGCAATTAATTAAATTTTATTCCTCGTGATTATGGGAAAGTTCTCGAACAATGGGCTAGTTTTGAATCTCTGCCGCTGTGGCGACGCTATGACATGATGCAGAGGCTCATCTACTTAGTCTTATAGAGAGAAGCCAAAGAATAGGATTCGAAACGCTGATAAGGAGAACCTTTAGAAAGGTTTGACAGAAAACGCGCTGGACGTCAAGGCCTAAGCGCTAAGCGCCCAACGATAAAGCGTTCACAATGGGCATTACGTAACGGTCGTAACAACCGATAGGCGCCATCAGCGTAAGCTGTGGCCACTGGCTTGAGGCGGCGTTGCACCCGAGATATCTTGAAGGGGATTTCGACCGTAGTATTAAGGACGCGATGACGAGACGTCTTTTACTCCCAACGACATGGGCCAGCCAACAAGCGAAAGGATTCACTCAAAGCCCTCGAACGACACCGTAGACGACTCTGTTACATCCCAGGAGATTGGCATTTGGCAATTCTGGTCCATCAAGCAAGCTAGGTTTGATCCACGACGACGCTGGGATGAACTGGTCTCTGGGCTACAGCTCTTTCGGCGGCTTGCAATCGAAATATATTCCGTCGCACCCAGAATGCTCATTATTTTCCTACTCTCGAAACTTTGGAATAGTGTCGAATCTGCCCTCTCGATGCATCTATCTACATACCTCCTTCGAATCGTATGTTCGGTTCTTTGATGGTCCGATACAAATACTGATTATGTGATTTAGATCGAAGTCGGCATCCATGAAGGGCAGGTAGACTCGTATGCTATCTACATGGCAATAGCCAGTCGGCTGATCTGCACTGCTTTTATTGCAGTGCTGGGGTGGTGGACGTGAGTGACATTCTAGACAGTTCGATAATAATCCTATTGATACCATTCTTCTAGAGAGAAGACTACCCCGGCATTTCGAACTCGTATAATTCAGTATTACGAAGTTTATCTCATGCGTGGTAAGCTGGATCAAGATCCTCTGGATCCATGAATCGCTCTAATTTTTCAACTAGCACGATTGCGTCTTGACCTAGCGACTGCTACAGGTAGAGCTGACACAGATTTGCTGTAAGGGGCATGTTCATTAATTCTTTTCTCGAAGATCCCGATAGCCAGGCCAGAATATCCGCATACGATTCATGGGCGGCATTTGAAAACGTCATCTCTTTTCTCGGGGAGATAGCGACGTCTGCAAGCCAACTTACCCTCATCATACATGTGTCCCGTTCAAGCGGTGGCCCTATATTTGCGTTACTTTGTGTAACAAAACCGCTTCTACGAGTCTTTGCTGATGAGAGCATCTGGTCCAAAAGTACGTCCTTTTCATAGCCAGTGATTTGCTAATCCAAACCTTTTCCTTAGTGTTCGTCGTGAACACAAACAATCAACATTATCAGCGAATGGAGTCTCTTGCTGCGCTTACTGCGGATCAATACAGGCAGGACTTCATCACAGGGAATCTCGGCGGCCATATCTTGAAGGGTAAGCATGCTCGTGCAGTGCGTCGGGATGTAGTAATGACCGCGCTCGTCTAGAATATGAGAAGGCCCGAGAAAGTCTAGGTGACACATCCACCGACGAATTCTATGAACAATGGGGGAGAAAGTCTTCCCCACTTTCCGAGATGATATCGGCTTGCGCGGGCGATCTCCCTACGGTGTGTACTTGCGCAGCCGATGCATCTATCAGCATCTGACCCTTCAAAGATATATTGTGCGGTGAATGCCATTGTAAACCCTACGAGATTCTCCATCGCGTCCATCGCCGTTCTCCAACAATCGTCTACGACCCTCCGCTATTCCTTGGAAAGCATACTCTACAATGTTAATACGTTCCAGCGCAACGTGACCAAGTTGAAGAAACTGTACGAGGTCTCCGAGAAGAAGAGCAAAGTTCTAGACGGAGACCTAACATACCCTCGAACCGACACCGAAAGTAAGGACCGAATGGCGTTTGAACTCAGGTACATCTAATGTTCTTCCTTTCTGAGTCGCTTCTCACCTCGATACGTACTTAATAGGAACGTCACTTTCGCCTATCCTGGCAGCAAGAACAACACCTCCGCTGTAAACAATGTTTCACTCACGATCGAACCCGGGAAACTAGTCGTCATTGTAGGCGCGAACGGAAGCGGAAAGTCCACTATCATCAAGCTCCTCACCCGCCTATATGAGCCCACCTCCGGCACTATCCTCATCGACGACATCCCCGCCCAGCAGTACCGCTCCTCAGACCTCCGCACAAGCATGGGCACCTTCACACAGGACCATCAGCTCTACCCCCTCTCGCTGTATGAGAACATCGGGCTCGGGAACCCCGCGTGCGTATCGGATACCGCGCTGGTGGCAAAAGCTGCGGAACTGGGCGGCGCGGCGGAGTTCATTGGGAAGCTCGCGGACGGCATGAATACAATCCTGGACCCGAGAAATTCCGCGCACAGCTTCAACGTCCCGGACGACCCTGAGCACCCGCTGCAGAAGCAGCTGTCGAAGCTGTCGAAGAAGATTGACATCTCAGGCGGGGAGAGGCAGCGCGTGGTTGCGTATGTCCTTCGCTTTAAATTTCAGACTCTTGAAGCTAAAATCTTGTCTATAGCTCCAGGACGTTCATGCACCTCAACTCGGGGAAGGTAAAGTTTGTCGCGGTCGACGAGCCGAGTTCCGCACTCGACCCGGAGGGCGAGTTCCAGCTGTTTGATCGCCTTATTGCTGGGCGAGCTGGTAAGACGATGATATTCGTCACCCATCGATTTGGGCACCTCACAAAGCGTGCGGATATGATCATGTACGTGCCACCTCTCGAATATCTTCTGTCACCGTCAGCTGAATTTTTTCTTCGGCTAGATGTATGAAAGATGGCGCTGTGGTCGAGTCTGGATCCCATGAGGATCTGATGAAACTAGAGGGAGAGTATGCGAAGCTCTACCAGATACAGGCGGATGCATTCACTGCTGTAAGTTCGTAGCGAGATATTCCAGCTTCCGACAAGTCATTCGTGTCGTGCACACCTATTTTTAATGCTGAGCATTCAAAAGTTGTGGCTGGTACTGCTTTCTTCACTGAATTCATGCGTGCTGTCGGTTGAACCAGCGATGTCCTTCAGATTGCCTGCTCCTAACTTGAGCTCACTTTCTTTCGTTTCAGGCCGTTAGCCCGTTAACCTAGCTCCTCTTCTACATCAGTCACTTAAATATAGATCTATCTCATTCGAACGTTACATCCCAAGTCGCTGTAGGCACGTACAATTATAATGAAGGATTCGAGGACAACGAAATATATGGTTTGTTTTTCGGAGAGACTCATAAGCGATCTGAATGTGTCGCTTGTGATGCGGACTTCCTTCAGGCGATGTGCGATTGGCAAGATCAAGTCCTCCAAGTGGTTTGGGTACGGTTCTAAGTTCTAGGCGACGACTGAGGAAGTGGAGACTCTGAACAAAGTGCGCGTGCACGACGCAGAATATGTAAACAACGCGTAAGCAAAGTTCACCACCCGGACATCATCTTGGAACTTGAGAATCACCCTGGAAGACGTCAAAGGCAGAATCGCTAATGGAACAAAGGCGTGTTTTACGGCTTCAAGATGATGAGAACAGCGGATGCAGAGAAGTCGAGGAAATTGAGGAGGTCATTGAGCACGAGCCGCGGCGCTTAAGTCGATATCCGCCCGAATACAAGTATTAGCGTTAAACTGCAACCCAGCATGCGAGCTGGAATGCCGGCGCAATGTGCAAGATAGTGCTGTATTTCATAATAACGCTCGCGTGGGTGCGATGATATGAGGATTGTGGCCCAGAAAATGTACATTGAATATTACATGATATCAACGTGGTATAGTGAAGCAAACGACCTATGATGCCTGCAAACCAGTGCCGAACCTAAAGCCAATCAGTATATTGGCAACTGAATCAACGATGGAAACTCACTGAAGAGGTTAGGACTGAAGGCGTGATGCACTAGAACTCTCAACCGTAATAGCTCGGAGGGTGAAAATCGACAAACCACTCTGGTTCCTTGTCCATAATCGACCGCAGTTTCTCCAATTGTGGATCGGTGGGCCTACTCTGGTACGAGCTATTCATAGAGCTGCACACGCACACAATTGGCACACAGCCCTCGTCGCCACCGAGCTCGTGCGAGGGTTCGCTGACTCTGCAGATGGCTCCCTCAATCGTTAGGTTCTGGACCCTTGATGTAGCGGCCAACAGCTTCATGGCGAGGAACATCTTGGTTGTCAGAGTGCGAGTGGGATTATAGTTCAGGATGCGATGCGCATTCTTCTCGCAGTATTCGACCAGCCACTCGTTGGTAACCTCAAAGCCGTAGAATATGCGGCGTTGTTTCGAGATCCCTGTACGTTTTGGCAATGGGAGGACGATTCGATCTGGCATCGCAGGCTTGGGCAGTTCTGGGAGGGCTTGGAAGGGCTGTTGTAACTGGCGCGATAATGGGTAAATGGAAGTATATAGAGCAAGAGAAACAGTTACCTGCATATCTTCCATAGCCTGGTGAATAGAAAACGATTGGGATGACATGGATGACAGTATGAATAGCAGTGGTTCCGGTCAACGCTTCAAAATCATTAAATGACATCGAGCTGACATTGACCCGTGACAACAATGGAGAATCGAATGACGCACGTGTACCACTGTGCCTGTTATCTATCATCATCATGATTATCGCCATGCCTGGACGCGTTTGACAATTTTTGTTGCTCATGCACTCATGGCAAGTCAATGAAACATTTGTTTGGTAACTATCCAATCCACCCATTGTTCCCCTTATACGTCGATTATTGTCATCCGTGGCCTAGCGCAACCCGCAACCTGTGACCACCGACTTTGCAACTGCGTGTGCTAGATTCTGGCCAGACCCGCCCTCGTGTTTTTCGCACCTCATGGCAACCTCGTAAATCGTTAGAATAACTTCTGACTCGTCTGATAACCATCAGCCAACTGGCGCCCCGTTCTGGCCCATTGTTCTGAAAGATATCTAAGCAAAGCGATTTGTCACGAATCCTGTGCCATCCACCAATCTCGCAGTTTTCCTATGGAGCCTCCACCCATTTCTGATAAGGACTTGAAATTTCAGGCAGCCTTCGACACTGCGGATGAGGACACCAGGGAGGCGCCATGGTACGGCGTCTGGAACCTGGTGTTAGGAAATATCGTCTTTCAGGACTTCTGTGCCGACTTAACTGGCAACCGCACCAGAACCACCGTAACCTACCCCCAACATCCTCTTCTGCGGGGTGTTGATACCAACGAGGATGACGACTTCGATGTCGACGAACCCAGAACACCCACCCCCCCAGCTATTCGTCGACAATCTAGTGCCCCAAGCCCCCCAGACTTGTTCCCTCACGGTCGGGAGACCTCCATTGACATAATGGACTATAGCTCTCCGTCGACACCCCCCAGACCACCCCTCGGATCTAAAGCGCTGGCGTCGAGCTCTCCAGAGCACAGTCCCATATCATCAGACCATTCCCAGACGCCGAGTTCACCGCCCAAATACAAACGTTCAACACGCATTCCAGACTTTGCGGAGATTCTTCACGAATACCTGCGTGGTCGTCTACAACGAAAATATCTTCTTTTGCTTGTGGAGAACAAGCCGAAGCCTTCGTTGATGAAGCTGCACAGCGTGCGGGGCGAACAACGCGTTAGTTTTGTACAAGTCCTCTCGCAGACTCGGGAACAGGCGATCCATGCCTTACAATCTAGAGATAACGCCCATATCAAGATTATTGGTGTCATCGTTGCGCTCGGGCAGTACTGGCAATACGTTGAGTATCATCGCGACGAACTCATTATGCCCACCGTGCAGCAGGATCAGCGCTCTTGGTCTGCTAGGACATACGACAAGGAGAAAGAAGGATCCGTGATCCGGGAGTCACATACGGAGTATGAACCAGTAACGGCACTTTACGAAGAGGACCTGCAGTGTTGTGTCCTCCAGACGGATAGGTCGGATGAAGCTTTGCTCGCTGTGCGAAAGCGCATGCTAGAGCTGGCTGCGATGTATTAGGTCGGCATCTCTTGGGGGCGAATATAGGTACATGTTTCATTCCAGTACTGCCGGTATTGTTCTTTGTGTTGATATCGAGCTGAATAGAATTGGCGTCATTTCCTTTCACTCGTGAAGTTCTCACTATCGTGATTTGTAGCGGCGTTTTGGCGGCGATCCTAATGTACAAGTCTATTCTGATATTTTTCGATACAATGGCAGTGTTTTTTCCTCTCAAAAAAACACACGGTACCTCAGTCAAAAACGGAGCTCTCTGAATCCCTTCAGCAACTGCATGCTCGTCTTGTCCGCTATAATCCGCCCTAGCTAGTATCGCGAGAGCTTGGAACGCCTGGAAGCAAACGCGAACGAAACCGCAGCTCACGCTTGCCTTACAGGCTGTGCAATCGATTAGACGTGCGAGAAAGAGCGGAAGGATGATGCACCATACTCAAGCTTTCTGCCGTTTGTCATTGATGGGCGAGGTAAGGTCGTGACCGTAAGGTCTCCACTGTAACAGGTCAAGGATGTCGGCGGTCACATGCCAATGCCATTGGCGCTATGCATCGACGCCCTTCAATGGCTCTTATATAAATATGTCCTTGCATCCTTCCTGCTTCGCAAACTTTGTTAGTTGGTTCCGTCGCTTGATACGACGACAGGGTAAAAAGAGTCTATTCCGAACTCACACCCATCAAAACTGGAGCTGGCAACGCCACCTGAAACGGGCTCAAGGCTCGACTTCGTTCTCGGGTTCCCATACAAACTTCTCCTCTGCGACCATTCCTTGAGCCCCTGCAAAAACTCAAGGGAGAAGGAAAGGAATCCGACATGTTGTCCTGGGGCCTGCAATCTGAGCACGTTGAGATTACACCGATTTCTGTGAGAGAAGTATTAGCGGTCGAAGGAGGAAACATCAAAGGTACTATTGCGCCACAACCGTCTAAGAGCGTCAGGTCCAAGTCGAGTATTCAATCTCCAAAATTATGACGCCTGCTCTCAGTCTCCCAATCGACAGTACAACACGCCTGCAATTCAAATTCGTCCTCAAGTCACTTTCTCCTGCAGCGGCTTGACATCCACGTTATCCACCGACACCACTTTCTTGAGGTCTGTGACGGAGAAAAAGAGTACATGAAATGACTAAAGACCGCCCAGACTGGGCTCAGGTCGGCTCCTATGTCAGAATCGCCTGCGAGAGCCATAATCTGACTCTGAGCAGCGGATCAACCTATCCAATTCTTTGATCGTGTAATGAACATGGTTAAATAGCACTGGAACTGATGTCTAATGACTAGACATTTTGTAATAGACAAGACTGCCGGAACTCAGTCAAGCAACCAACGAGACCAAAAGGCCACAATGTCTAGTCATTAGACATCAGTTCCAGTGCTATTTAACCATGTTCATTACATCACGAGATCAAACAATGATAACGAGATCAAACAATGAATTGGGGAAAACACTGTGTTGAATCTACGAAGAATACAAGTAATTCTAGAGGGTTTTTATAGAGTAAAAATAATAGGAGTAAATCAAATAAGAATGGGTCAAGTATTAGTGCATGATAATGAAAATAAGGATGTGAATATAACAAAGTGGGTTAAGACATGACTCGAAATAGAGGAGGTCGAACAAAGTGGATGATCTACAAGTTTGAATCTACCGAAAAAACAACATGGCCAGTATTGTCCGACCCCGAACCTCTGTCCAACTGGACTACAACTATCCTTCCTTTCAACCTCCTCCCATGAATCCCCAATTCTTCCAGCCGAACCCTACTACTGGTACTGATTACTTTGATCTCGGCGGTTCCTTTGATCCCTCGGCTATACCGGTCCCTCAGCAGTCTGGTCGACGTTCCGGTGGCCGAACTGCTCCCGTGCCGCCGGCACCTCCAGCGAATGTCGATCTCAACGTTCTGATGGCAATGCTTACCGAGAATCAGACTGCTCTTCAACAAAGTCTTATCGATGTCATGGCTGAAGTAGCTCGTCGCCCTGTCATCCAGGCGCCCGCTCAGCAAGCGCCCTCTGTTTCTCACGGCAACTCTGTTAAACTCCGCAACGCCCGTCTCTTCAGTGGCAAACACGCCGAAGTTACTCCGTTCTTGTCTGAAGTCAAGCGTATTATTGATTTCAACCCT
>JABCKH010007691.1:0-46351 GCA_018851285.1 Lyophyllum semitale | reverse complement strand
CGGCAGCTCCGGCATGCTCATATTTCCAAGTCCGCTGACGCCCTGTTGCAAACCTTCGAGATTGACCAGCCTGTTGAGATTCACCTCAACAGGCTGGTCACGAGCCTACTCCCGTCATGGTTTACGAAAGAATACGACCCTCAGAGTTTGCACCCAGGCCTTGTATGACGTTACTAATACTATCGGGTCTGACTGCCTAGCCCTCACGTGAGTCCGTTTTTCTCGCTGTATCCGAGTCGACACTGTCAATGTCATTTTTTCACTCATAGAGTCATCTTCATCGGTGCTAGACTCACGGTCCTTATCCCAGCTTTCCGGTACCCACGCCAATCCGCCGACTATATCACACCCTCGACCGCCTGTTGGCTGATCGGGCGTCACACGCACTCTCATCGTGGTTTCCGAAGAACTCAGTACTCACAGGCCCAGGTTGCGTAGCGGTCATCGCCCCGCCAGACGATTAATGAATTCCTGCGTGTTCCATATACCCGGCGGAAAGCCCTGTTCGACTCCGGGATTGGGAATGTCTCGGCGGTATCCTCTTTTTTGGGGGCGTTGGCCATTGCAAGGCCGAGTTTCGAGGTCTTTGATCGTCCCGCGTGTCTGTTCAGTGCCCTGAAGGCGGCGATGGCTGGATTTGAACGGTTATGCGCCATGAAACTGTGTGACAAACTCGAGAGACACGGGCTTTTGGGCCGCTTAGGTGCCGGAGGCGATATATTCCTTCAAGTCCAGTTGGCGTAGCGGATGTGATCGCGCCACCGCGAAATCCTCAAATACCAAGAAGACCTTTCGGCGGAGAGCCCTGTTCGATTCAGGGGTTGGACTATACCAATGGACATGCAGTAGAAATGGAACCATTTTCATTCTCATGCCACCATTTGCCACAAAATTGGTTTTGTTGCACATGAAGTCGTTATGTGCTCCTCGGTAACGACTATGCACGCTCTCACTATGTTTTACCTTTTGAAGAACACAATACTCACATATCCAGTTGCGCAGCGGTTATCGCGTCGCCAATTGGCAATCAATAACACTCCCCTAGTATTGATGTCTGTCGGAAGGCCCAGGCCATGTTCGACTCAGGGACTGGACAGTGGATATGAATGATTCGGATGTCCGAGTCAACATCAATTTCTTTGTTCTCTGGACGTTAGAATTCCGCAGTGCCGGCGTTGACTTTCGACTGCTCGGCGTGCTTTCTGGTCGCTTAGTCAAGCTGGCGTAACGGAAGTAATCGTGCCCATCAGGCAATAGCCGTGGCGGCAAGGACTTTCTGCGGGAGCCCTGTTCGATTCAGGGGCCATACTATCACTCTCTAACGCGTCAATGATTTTTTCATGCCAAAATTTTCGAGGAAGCTCCCTTCGTTTGGTTTTGTTGCGTGTTTGGTCGTTCTGCGCTCTCTAGGTGACGACTCCGTCCGTGCTCTCACCTGGCCTTACCTTACGAAGAACGCTACTCGCATATCCAGTTTGCGTAGCGGACATCACGCCGCCGAACAATAGCACGACATCCTGTTATCCGACAGAAAGCTCTGTTCGACTCAGAGAATGGGTATAGAATCAAGTCCTTTTTTCTCCGAAATTTTTTCTCGCTGACGCAAGTTTTTGACCTTTTAGTTGTGAGGGTCGTCATCCCTCAAGTCCAGCTGGCGTAGCGGAAGTGATCGCGCCGCCAGGTAATAGTAACTATAGCGGGAAATCTTCTGGCGGAGAGCCCTGTTCGACTCAGGGGTTGGACTATCACAAAGTTATCCAGTCCCGTTTTTTCATGCCAATATACGCCAAGAAGCTTCCTTCATTGATTTTGTCACGTATCGTCCTGCGCTCCTTGGTCACGAACTACTACACGCGCATGACATTCACCCTACGAAGAACGTGACACATCGTGATACTCACATATCTAGTTTGCGTACTAAGCTCTGGCAGAGAGTCCTGTTCGACGTCGACTCACCCACTACCTTCAATTGAACACGGTCTTTTCCGAGTGGTCTTACGCTTGTTCCGTGTCAATCAGATACCTGACATATCCATGGCCTCTTGCTGCACCGGCCGGAGAACTCGGGCTCGATAGCTGCCACTTTCTGGCTACTTACTCGCGAGGGGCGTCATAAATCAAGTCCTGAATTTCCAGCTGGCGTAAAGGAAGTGTCGCGTCTGGGCCAGAATTTGTATTCGTGAGATCTCTCAGCGAAGAACCCTGTTCGAATCGGGGGTTGGACTGTATATGAACTCCTTCCTGGTCTCTTCTGTTTGCTTATCATCGCGTATCTGAGTTGTTCTGCTGTCCCAAGTGACGATGTGCGTAGTGCTATCATGGTTTATGAAGAACATGATACACATCCAGTTTGCGTAGTGGTCATCGCGCCGCCATACAATTTGCTGGGTATCATTCTCGTCTGGCAGAAAGCCCTGTTCGATTCAGGGACTGGATGTGATAAGTATCTAATATAGAATTTTTTTGAAGTACTAGCACTTGAAGTTACTTGAACGTTTCACCCGCATCGGGAATCTAGATTTACAGTATCAAGCTCCAGCTTGGCCTCTTGCGCAGCTCGCTTCAAGTTCGCGCCCACCATCGGACGCAGGCAGGTTGACACCCGCTCACTACCTTGGCCGAGAAGAGCATACACAACTGCAGGTCCAGTTGGCATAGTGGAGTAGATCGTGCCACAAGACGATCGTAGTTCGCGAAGCATGGCATTTCATGCAGAGCTCTGTTCGACTCAGGGCCTGGACACTGCCATTCCAAACGGATCGCCCCAACTTTTTACGCCAACTTCTCCTCCGCCTCCATACACGCCTTAGTGACGCCCTGTTCAACTTTGCCTAGTGCAACGATGTCTATTCTCCTGACGTTACCTAGAACTGATAGGATAATGCCCAGTGCGTTTCTGGCCAAATGTCAGGGGTGTGGGTTGGCGTGGCTCCGTTGCCGATACTCTTGAAGCACAACTTCTAGTTGTTTCGGACATTCGAAGTGTCATGTTTTCACTCCTGATTCGCTGTGTTAGTCCTGCCTCAGGATGACCAAAGACCGATAACCGATGATTACCACCGTCTTCTAAGTTCTTTGCTTCAACTTTGGTGAAAACCGCTCGGCCCTTAGCTCGGCCATTCGGGTCTCTTCGTCCTTCCAAGTTCCAGTTCCTGTCTGCTTGATTATCACATCATGATGCTCCCCGAGTGCCCAACATACCGCACTAGCACTTCAGAAACCTTCCAGGCTCTTCACCGTTCTCCAAACGCGGCTCTACGGCACACCGCGCCGAGGTCCCCCGACACGCCTTCTATTGACCCAAATTGTGCTGTATGGCCAACGAGTGGTATAGGTATTTGTATCAGCCACACCTTCCATTGTCGTCCTGTAGCCTAGAATCTAGATGAACCCGCGCCATTATTCCGAATGAGTGAAATAATATACATGCTCTATTAACCCAATGTACGCAAAATCCAAGAAAGCAAAAAAGCAGCAGGCTCACGCTCTCGCGTTCAATCCCTGCAGACACTCCGTAACAACCCTGATCCCCGCTCTGACCTTCTCTACATCTTCCTCCGTCACGCGCGCCAACACCGCCGTCATCTTATCTGGATGCCACCTCAGCAACGAGCTCCTCACGCGCTCCTTCCTCGTCACCTTACACCCCCGCACCCGTAGCCCCTCCAGCACAAACTCCTCCACCCTACTCGCCGTTAGGTCCTCGAGCTCCATCCTTGTCTTCTTGTCCTCTCCTCCCTCCTTCCCCACTGGCCACGGAATGTCCCCAAACCTCACCGCTCTCCCCTCAGCATCCCCAGCCAACAAAGTCCTCCATCCCCGCTCATACACCTCCCACCTTGCCCTCGCCCCCTCCTCCCAGTCCCGCAGCCGCAGCTCGGCTCTCACCGCATCCGTGCGCGTCATATCCCGCATTCCCTGTGCGTCCCGTAGGATCCCTCCGCTGCGCACCCACGCCTCCTCCCCGCGTCGCGCCTCCGCTTCTCGTTCCGTTCGTGCCTTCTCTGCTGCCTCCTCCTTTTGCGCAGCCTCTTCCGCCTGCCGTAGCCGTTCACGCTCTGCGTCCTCGTCCTCTCGTATTAGTGGTTCCGGCCTCGGCAGCGGTTCTTCTTCGGGAGAAGTCTCGATGGGTCCACCGGGTGGGAAGGCAAAGTATCCCAATCCTCGTGGCGGGGAATATAGGCCCTGCGAGGAGCGAGGGGAGCGGATTGGGGTTGGGCCAAGGGTCTCTGTGGGCTTGTTGTACCGCCGTGGGGTGCTAGGGCCCCAGAATGCCAATGACGGTGACGGTGACGAGATAGGACTGGGGTGCTGGGACGTGGATGTGGCTGCAGGAGATTGGAAGAGTTGGTATGGGCTATGAGAGCCTGAGGGAGTGGAGGGAGTGGAGGGGATGCGGGACCAGAGGTGGGAGGGAGTACTGGTGGAAGAGATGTGCATGGCGCCTGAGGTAGGATGAGAGGTGAGTGGAATGCCAGTCACTGCGCTGGCGAGCCGTACGAGTATTGTGTAGTCCTGCGTGCAGTGCACACTGCACGAACTGGCCTGTCAGTCCGAAGTCGGGATTTCCGATTCGTCACTATCCCTTGCACGTGCACTTGATGAGGGCAGGCGTTTTCGTGACGCAAGTCAGCTTGCCAAGTTACTCCTTCACTTCAACCATCGCATCTGGTCCCTGGATCAAAACCAGCCCCGGCGCTCAGAATCACAGTCCAATTTGCGCAACGGTAATCGCGCCGCCGCCCAGTGTTTATGACTCCTCGTGCGTCTCTTAAAGTCTGTCCCTTGGCCGAGAGGCCTGTTCAATCCAAGGATTGGACATTTCCTGCTGTGAGAATTAATATTTTTTTCTCTGCTTTTGGGGGCGCGTAGAACTTGCCCGAGCACCTCTTATGAGGAGGCCTGATCCACCCAGCTTGTCTCGGCGATTTTGAATCAGATTTGTATCCTAACGCTCAAAGGCATGGAGCCCACCCGCGCAAGACGGAACCATCGCGTCTTCGTTCAGACTCCAGAGTCTCATGATCCGGTTCAACCGGCTGCATTAACCGGTCGCAATTTCGACTCCATTTCGACCTCGCTAGTGAGTCTGGTGGCTGCCCGGTTTTTCTCGGTGGTACCGGCTGTATAAGCCGGTACAAAGCCGCCACTAGCAATCCGTGAAATTGCTGATCAGCGGTTGCGCCACCGTCTGCCGCATGTCTACATGTCCACATGTAACGTTCACGCTTCCGACATGATAATCCATACTAAAAAAATGGAAGAACGACTGACAACGATTGTTTTTGTCTAGAAAAGCGACTACACAAGTTCCTCGGTAATTTGTACGTGTGCTCCTTGTGCTCTACTCTGTTGCCTCTTCGCCCACTTATGTATCTCTCCTGTTCACCCGTTGAACATGGTGGTGCATCTTTAATGCAGCCGTGCCAATCATACGACCCACTTCGTGACCCGTGACACCGAAGGACACCGACATCTACATGATCTACCCAAGCCCATCAGTCAAGTGGAAGATCCGACCAACTTAGCCATCTAAATTGATGCGATGTTTGTAGACGCGCACCCTGAGCTCGCGTTAAAGTCATATGAGTCGCGCATCGTCCTATGTTGCGTTAGGGCACATGTTCGTAAACGCGGGTGCATATATTTGTGAACGCGGGTGCATATCTTCGTGAACGCGGGTGCGTATAGTTTTCATGAACGCGGGTGCGTATGTTCGTGAACGCGGGTGCACATATTCACAACTCACCCCAACATCAGGTGAGTACGCTTTCATTTGTACCCGACTTCTACCTCAGCTATAAAACCTGGACGATCTTCATACTTTTCTTTAGATAATTAATCCTATCATCTTAAAGCTGAAGCAATGCGTCTTTCCTTGATCTTGCTTGGACTCTCTACCACAGCCCTCTCCCAATTCTCACAGGGATTCGCCCCGCTGAACGCCCCTTACGGCGGTTTCGGTGGATGCGCCAATAGGACCGGCCAAACCGCTATCGTCTTTCTTCACGGCAATGGCGGTAAAGCGGGCGACTGGACCCGCCCCTCATCTACCGCTGCGAATACATCGCCGATCACCCACTTCACGAACGCGGGCTATCCTTGCTTATTTGGACTGTCCTGGCTCTCTACAACGGAGCAGGGAGCAGTGTATGGGAACAATCATAACCCGACCAAGGCACAGATGGTTGGAGACTTTGTCAGGGACGTTAGCACCTATATGGGTGGGGGGAAGGTCGTCGTGATCGGTCATAGCATGGGTGTTACTGTCGGTCTGCATGCGTTGGATTATACCAACAGATGGGCCTTGTGAGTAAAACGCGACTTTCGCCTCCCGAATCACGGCTAATTGGACTATGTTTCGATCCTTTTAGGGTGCAGAAGTTCATATCCATCGTAGGTGCCATGCAAGGCCTCAAACAAAACTGTGCTGGTGTCGGCTACAATAGCTATATCTACACCACCTGCGCCTCCCAGAGTGCGACGAACACGAACATCTTCGGGTTCTGGCCTGGCGATGGCAACTTGGTAGCTGCTGCCGCCAACCCACGCATGTCTTCCACCGCCGCGAACGCGTTCGTAAAGCACGCGTCACTGCAGCCCACCGTCACCTTCTATTCGATCAACGATGGCATATCCGATCAGTTCATTTGCCCCGATCATTCCGTGTCGACCTGCGTCGGAATGAACTTCATTGCTGGGACCAACGTCCCCGCCGCGATCGATATTGGTGTCGGGACGCCTGCGACGAATGCAGCTGGAACTGACGATACCACCGGTGTTGGGCATTTCAGGGCGAAGTCGGACTCGGGAGCTATTCAGGTTAATATGGTTGCGGGTTGTGCCAGTGTGGCGGGGTGTTGTGTGGGATATAGCGGGACAAAGTGCGTTCAAGCTGTTTGAAGTGGTTCCTGAGGTGGTCGGAAAAAAGTGATTCGTGCAGCTTCCCTTTTATGTAAACAATGTTACAATTCGTGAATCTATGATCTCTGTCTCCCGTGTCTATCTTTGTGTCTATCTTAAAGAATCCCTTGCACGACGAGTCAGCCACCGCGCGGCGCGATGTCAAGCTCGAAGCTACAGCGTCGAATATGGAGTCACATTCAACGAAGCCACATGGAAAACTTTGAAAGGCTTCGAATTGCGCTATTTTTGGGCCAAGTTACGGACGGACCTGGGACCTCAGACGACAGGCAGACGACAGGCAGACGACATCGGTCGGACAAATTAAAATTTAGTGGTCGACGCGGCCACGTGCTCGCGGTTCCCGTTGCCCAAGCGCCGCTCTGGAGTTAGGGCCCATTGTTTACAGCCTTTTCAGAAGCCTTGGCCAAGAGGTCATCGCGTCATCTTCCGAATAACCTCAAGTGGTTCTTATTCGAACGCTGTTTGACCTGGGAACCAGCGAAACCATTATATGTCCCAAAGCACTACACTCAATACCTCGTGTTGGTAGTTCCATTTACACCCAGCCCCCCAGGACACTCGTATCGTGTAACAAATAGTAGCCCGTGCTCATTTGTTTTATCTATCAGTAATACTCTACCGCCTCGCCTATGGGTCATGCTTCGTAGAACAGGCGGGGCTAGACTACACTTTCCCCGATGTGCGCTCGTCATTCGGACTGTACTTCAGGCAAAAAACAGTGCATGTCCGTAAGAGAACGCCCATGTTCGATGAGAAGCAGCACAACACTGGGATATATCGCCTGGATTCCCCTCATCAGCGTTGTCACGAAGCACCAAGAGATTATCACGCACCATGGTCTGGATATACGCCATCCAAACAACAGCCCCGAAGTAATACGGTGGGGTATTGGGTTCAGCAGGGTGGGCATAAAACAATACGGTTACGACCTGTAAACATTGAGTAGGTCTTCTGTATGATGGGCTGCTGGCTTACCTGAAATGCAAAGAATACGGCACCAGACTCGATCATCATAAGTAGAACCTTCTGTGTTTGTGACCAGCTACCGCCTAAGCCTAAGCCCACACTCCAAACCTTGCGAAAAGCCCTGATAAACATTGAAGCATCAAAAAAGACCCGTTTCGACTGCCGATACCGTGGAGTCAGAGAAATTCACATACCATAACCTATATACGATCAGAAGCGTCGAAACAGCATCTGTGGCCAGGGATAAACCTCCGATTGTGTACAACAGAATAGTAAAGATCTCTCCGCGAGCGCTGCCTCCTTCAAACCCTGATGTAACACCAAGGAAAACGAACGATGTTACTGAACCAGCCGACGGATGCCGATTAGAAGCCATAGAAGGTTTTTAAACATATAACTGCACCGTATGTTCCGAGGAGAAGCATGAGTGGTACAAGCATTAAGTGTCGACGTCCTGTACAAATAACCCATGCCCTCCAAGTGACGATACTATCATTCATAATTGCCTGAAATCGATCAGGGAAGAAAGCCTTAAGTTATTCCATGCAGGATACGTACGAGGATTGATGCGGTCCAATTCATGGTTTGGTCCAGTATAAAGATACGTCGATCAAGCTCGTACCCATGTCCATTGTCTAACACGGAAAGAATCTTCCCTTCGAGCAGTGCTCTACGAAGGTAGATTGTATATTCAGCGATGTCAGAGGTCCAATATAAAGTCGCAAGGACGAAGCTCAAGACAGTAGTTAAAAACGTCGCCCATGTCGCACGAGACTTGACAGGTCGTCGTCTGTAGAGCGCGCCCAGAAAGGAGTGTCAGACTGCTCCAAGAAAATGAACAGTCTGAGGTACTCACAAGATAGTCAATGTGGAGAGCAACAACAGCATTGTAAACGTTCCTGCGCATCTTATGTACCTGAACATTTGGCAATGATATCGACATTCAACAACGCACCATATAATATACTGAAAGTCACCACCCGTGCGACGTGCCCAAGAATCGAATATCCAAGACGTTTGAGCAATTCACGCTCCACACTGGCAAGGGTCATCATAGCCGAAGGTAGAGAGAAAGAGTCAATTGTCCGTCAACCCAGGCTCCTGATTACGAATCTACGATCAATTCGACAATGCATCTCGTACACCTAGAATCCCCGCTGTACGCTGTCAATCAAGGGGACGACGTAAAAGCTAGTCGCCGTACTATTAAAGGTTCAAAAAGCCCGAATGGGATGGATGGCTGTGGTTCTTTCGCCCTGTCACGTCGGCATCTCTGAGTATAGGTTTGATGAAAAGGAATAGTATACCCAGCGTATACCTGACGTCCCCAATACGCATACGCAAGGAGTATGTGCCACATTGAGATTACTACTCAGCACGGACGCTAAAATGATCGGATAGGATGAGCATCGAGCAGTACAGACCGCGCTCGAATATCAAATAAAGGAGCGTAGCTTCTGAATCAAATTAGAGTCGATCATGGTTCACAGGAAATGATATCACGCCTGATCACGCCGTATGCATCATGCTGGGGGCTGGATGACTGTATATATTGTGGGTGCGGATTTGGATAAGCATCCGACATAGTTGAGCCCAATGGGGATCCCTCGCTGCTCCGGCTTCAACGCAAAGTGCTTAAGTCAGGAAATGTGAGTTGGCCAAAGACGCATCATATCGGCTCACCTGGATTGCGCAGTATATAATCCCAGACTCGACGATAAGGCACAGGACTTTTTGCGCTCGAGATGGCCGGTTCCTCGTGAGCCCCAACACGTCATTGATAAATCTCCGATGTGACCTATGAGTACAACGAATGACAATGTTGATGCTTGATCAGAAGGGACTCATTTATCACTCGCCACAAATTTTAGGTGAAAAACATTGTAGTGGTCGCATTGGTCAGAAATGAGAGCAATATAGAGAAAGGTATAGACACCCAGTAGGCAACAGAGGCCAAAGTAATTGCTATAGGAGTGTGCGTCAGAAGGTAAAACCACTAATTCGCAATAAGCTCACCTATCGCGCAAACAAGGAGAACAACAAGGAGGACCATTACCCGTTTTCGACGAGCAAAGAGCTCCCAAACCCTCCAAACAATTATGCAGTCATTGAGAAGCATCTACAGGTTGCATAGGGTTTAGATCTCAGAATGCTTGTGTTTATGAATTTGAAAGCGTACTGGGAGCTGTGATGGCCATCGTTGAGCACTGAACCAAACCGATCGACGGCGGAGAACATGGGCGACATCGAGACTATTGAGGTTGACAATTCCGATGGAGAAGAGGACAGAGGAGAGTCGGACGATCTATACGAACTCATCGCAATCTGCGAGAAACTCGAGCCGCGGCGGTCCTTGATGCATGGTTAGTCTCTCCTAGACCGACACAATCACTGGCAGTCGTTCCTCCTAATACACGGTGTTCCCTTGAACTTCCACTGCAGTTTGGGGAAATTTAGAGCCCAGGAACGGTGCACAGAGCAGATTAGACATCTACTTCGCTGCAGTATAAGTAGCATTAGTACTCGCTACCTTCTGTTCTTGAAGCAAAGCCCTTTACATAGGGCGTGCGTACTAGCTAGACTCGGAAGTTGTTGTGATAGCATTTCCTGACCGGAGGTTCAAAAGGCCATACGATCCGAGCTGATCCGAGGCTCGAGCTGTCAACGAACAACTTCAAGCCTCGCTCTTTCCTTTCTTTTGACTTAACTTCAACTGTGTCATTGGACGCGTTCCTGGCTACCATATGTCTCTAATTATGTCGGAAGTTGTCGGGGGTATCACTCGAGACTCGCGCCTGAGGCGCCTCACTGGGGAGTCCTGGCCGCGGCTGCTCTTAGCATTTGGATAGTATGGTTGGCGTTGAATTTGACGATTCTTCTAGTCAGGCTTTATGGCAGAAATGGTTTTTCATCTGTTCTTTCGCATGAGCCTGACGATGATACTTCGCGCACGGTCGATACTGATTCGAAGCGTCGGGCCACGCAACGACAGCATCTAGCGACCCCCCTATAAATATGTACGTGTTCTAATCTAGCTTGAATTGACCGAGGAGCACGCATGAAGCCGATCCACAGATACGCAAATATATGGAGTCCAGGTGTGTAGCAATCCTTGCCTGCTGGCATACACAGCCTTCGTCGATCTTACGGAGCCCACTGACATATGTCAATAAGTACATCAAGCAACATTCACACCGGAAATCCTTTCGCTAATATCCTGTACCGCAAGCTTCTGGTCAAAGGCATCTATAAGCGCAATCGCTTCCTCCATGGTCTTCGGGGCATGCCACTCCGCTTCAAATCCATGTGCGGCATAAAAGAACTATAGTCAGATGTCAGATACCCGAGCCACATATAGTAAGCGAACTCAAAAAAAACTCTGCGCAGGCTTACCCTGGAGTAGCTTGAGAGATAGAGATGTATCAGCAGGCATAGAATCTGATCCCTGCTTGAAGTAGTTAACGATCATACTATCCCGCATGATGTTTCTAGTAAAAACGATTAGTTTAGGTAACGATGACAAGGAAAGGAAGCTAATCAAAATGGCGCACCCGAAGTTTTTCGACCACACATGCTTTAAATCGTGGAGGAAGTACATGATCTCCTCGCAGGTTTTCTCCATGCCAGCACCCATGAACGATACACCAATGATGCCCAAAAACTCCTCGATGCGTCCAAAATCCGCATCAGCAATTGCACTTTTGAGCAAAGCAATGTAGAACAGATCGCGTAGCAAAAGGCGTTGATTCCTGTACACCCCATCACTCTCTCCGACGTCACTCAGTTCGTCTGAGTATCTACTGTCATCACCAAAGCGGTCCGGCTGCTTTGGTATAACTCGTTTTGCGTGTTTGATAACAATTTTCTTTGCCAGCTCGAGAATCTGTTCTGGCTTGGGATTCGAAGCTGCGTATTCATCCACGGAGCCGTATCCGCAGTTTAATCGCCAGCAGTCCAGGAAGCTGCTCTGCAATATTGAGTCCAGCGCAGAGAGCGCAGAATCGTGATCCTGGGGTCTATTCAAAGCGAGATAGGATTTGTTGATGACCCGGAAAAAGGCCGCGAGACCCCCCGTCGAGTTGGGGTCCGGACAATGGTTCTTTATCACCTGCTTCACCATCTTCCGGAGAATGTCGTTCAGACCTGGAGCGAGTTGAAGAGAGTGCCAGAGCTGCTGGATTTTTGGGGAATTTGGGGCAGTAGCACCAGTCTCCATCTGTCCACGGCGAATGTTGTTGTTGGTGGCAGCATCATTGATGCAGGGAATAGCTCTGTCAGAGAAGGACCCCTCATTCAAACGTAATTTTGTAACGTACGCCTCCCTGACGAGTGCGACATGACGTGCGGGTGTAAACTGTGCGCCGAGGCTGGACACCACTGGCCCGACGGTATGCGTCCTGTACTTCTTCGGCAGAGGCCGACGGGGCGTAAATTGGAACAATGGATGGTCCGAATATTTACTGAAACCATCGACGTGGTTCATCAAAGAATGGACTGCAAGGATGGCAGCCTGGTGCAGGAGGGAAGCGCGTTGTTCCTTGTTTGGAAGCAGGTGAATTCGACATTCTCCGCAACGGCAGCTCTGCGCTCCATGATCGGTTTGAGGAGTAAGTCTTGTGGATTTGCGTTGCACAATGTCAAAAGTGATGCAGAAAGCCTCTTGGAGCCATTCGGTCCTATCGAACGATCGATGTGTAGAAGGTGTGGCCCTTCAGCGATCCGCTTAGCCTCGGCGATCTCTGCGGCCATGATCAATAAGTGTATCTGATATGACTGGTCAGATATGTGGGGCTTTCAAAGGAGGAAAACTCAACGATGAGGTGATATGCTGAACGATTGAACGATGATCAAAGTTTCGATTTATGATAAGATTAAGATAAGATAAAAATAAATTTGCACCCCTCACTCTCCATTCCCCGACGATGATGGCGGTTGTTCTGATATCGGATTTGGATTCCCCGTCTTGACAAGGCCGCCTATACTTGACTCCAGGTCGGTCATCGCCAGTCTTATGTTGACGTTGCCCACCACTGCTATCCATGTCCTCACGCCCTGGATTCCAGGGTAACGCGTAGTGAAATGTTGGTAGACTTGCTTGTGCCGTGAGTATCATATTATCCATGTCATTGCTTCGTGTATCCGCCGTTTCTTCGTGTTGTGTGGTGTATGGTGGTGGCCTGGTTTTTGACTCATTCGCACCTGAGACCTTTTAACCCAGACACCATGCCCACCCCAACGACGCCCGCCACCCCCAGCGCAACAACAGCGTCTCTCAGTGCAAGAACAGATTCTCCCAGCGCAACAATAGATCTTAGCGTAACAACAGATCCTCCTAGCTCCGTCATCGTTACGCTCGATAATCTTGCCCTTGCCCTAGATCAAATGGGGCTAACGACTGTCTCGCCAACTGAGCTGTACTGTATAATCAACTCCGCGCCATGCCCTCCCCACCTCCGACAACCCCAGCTCGCGGAAGGGCCGTTCTTCAGAGTGAGTTGAACTACAATATCATGCCAGTAATTAATTCTCATCCCGCAACTGATATCTCATTGACTAAAGGCAGAGGGCCCTGGTTTTCCCGTCCCACCAAGAAAATTTGATATGCGAAAACCCAGACCAGAGCATTCAGACCCAGTTCAAATCGAAAGGCGCCGGCGGTTACGGGAATATGCGATGGCGGCCTTTCCGAACAGGGTGCCTTAACCTTACACGTTGATCCCGGTTTGTCCGTGCACCACCGTCTTGGTAGAAGCAACCAAGAACCCCATTGAGGGTATGGTGCCAGATGATGGGGAGGATGAAATCTGAGGCTGGTTTGTGGGCAGTTCAGGGTGTGGCGCAGGTTGTTACAGTGCACAAGTAGCCGGTATGAATACATTTTAGAAACGAAAGGGTCGCTTGTAATTTGGAATTCGTTCACTGGTTGTTCAAACGTTCAACGTTCAACGTTCAACATTTTGTGTGAACCAGAGGAAGTGGGTCCGGGAAACGATGATCAAAACTTATCTTTCTTTCGATTATGAATAAGATCAAACTATAGATTCAACGAAGTCAACTTGTGAATTTTGACCACCGGCGTCGCACCCCCAACTACAAAAACAAACCAGCCTCAGACTCGGAGATCATCCTTCCACTCGTCACCGGTGCACGCATCACGTTCGCGCTCGCCGTCAGTCGAACGATTGCGGTGCGGCTGCGGCGCACTGCTCCCTGCTGCCGTGGATGCCGGCAGGCGCGCTGCCCATTTCATCGTACTGGGCTTGGGCGCAGCGGGCGCGGGGCTAGCACATCATGACGGGGCAGCTCCAGCGGCAGAGCACAGATCGGCTAGTTTTCCGAGGTTGGGTGGTGTGGGGGTGGATGTTGCGATGGTGCTGGACAAAAGAGGATTGGGGATCCAAGTGTCGAGGGGCGAATACTGAGCATGATGCCTGGTTAGTCAGAAGACACAGGTGCTGCCGCATATGCCTCCAGAGCAGAGAAAATTTGTGCACGATGTACGTCCTGCCTTTCCATATCCAGGAACATGTGTTGATATCTTTGTGACAGCTTGCGGTCGTCTATACCAGTAGACCAAGAACCCCATCGAAGGTATGCCCTTATTCATCTGAACGAGATACACTGACGCCGTCAACAAATCTAAAGAACAGTGGACGATGCAAAAGTAAGATCAACTCATAAAACAATGTACTCATCAAACACCTTCTCCCCCAACAACCTGCCGTTCGCTGCTTCCACCAAGATGGTGGCGCGGGTAGCGGGGACGAACGGAAGACCATCGCGCGGGGATCAACATGTAAGGTGAAGGCACCCCGTTCGGAAAGGCCGCCCTGGCATCTTCCCGCAATCGACGGAGTCTTTCCAACCGGATTGGGTCCACTGGCCCGGGGTCTTGCATGTCGAACTTTCTCGGTGGGACGGGAGAACTGGGGCTCTTGGAGCTACCCTCAGCCACTGGATATCAGTTGCAGGATCAGATCATTATCATATACTGGCATGATATTATACTTCGACTCACTCTGAAGAAAGGCCCTTCGGCGGGTTGTCAGAGGCCGTGGTGGAGAGGTCACGGTAAAGGTCTAGGTTAAAAAGGGGTCAAGATTTATTACAAGTCATAACCCAGGCCACCACCGTACATCACGAAACGCGAAGAAACGGCGGATAAACGAAGCGGTGACAGTTGGGTGAAGGGTAAGTGAGACAGGCGGTAGGGGTACTCACCGCACAAAGCCAATCGAACAAACGTTTCACCAGGCAGTAGCCGGGAATCCAGGAGATCCAGAGCGTCAGGACGCGGATAGCAGTGGTGGCAATGTCGAGAAGCATCAGGTTTTTATGATAATAAAGAGAGGAAGGTTATCGACAGGAGGCGACCAGAAATCCGTGAGACCTTCAATGTACGATAAGATCAAGATAAGATAAAAAAGATGGCTATAATTCAGAAGGTGAACTTCGAAGTACAAGACCCTTTGGTTTCTAAAATGCATCCATGTCAGCTACTTGTGAACTTCAACCACCGGCACCACACCCGGAACTACCGACAAACCACTCAGGGTTCATCCTCCCAATCATCTGGCACCACAGTTGGCGTCGCAGGCACCTCCACTCCACTCGTCACCGGTGCACGCGCAGGACTCGAAGCACGGGTCACGTTCGCGCTCGCCGTTAGTCGTACCGGTTGAGGTTGCGGGCCACTGCTCCCTGCTGCCGTGGGTGCCTGTAGGCGCGCTGCCCATCCCATCGTACTGGGCTTGGGCGCAGCGGGCGCGGGGCTAGCACGCCATGACGTCGCAGCTCCAGCGGCGGAGCGCAGATCGGCTAGTTTGCCAAGGTTGGGTGGTGTGGGGGTGGATGCTGTGATCGTGCTTGACAGGAGGGGGTTGGGGATCCGCGTGTCGAGGCGGCGGAGGAGACGAACACTGAGCATGATGCATGTTTAGTACAGTGTACCTCGTTCAGATGAGTAAGGGCATACCTTCGATGGGGTTCTTGGTCTACCATCTGTGTATCCATCCTGTAGATGACAGCAAGCTATCACAACGATATCAGCACATGGTCTGTATATGAAAAGGCAGACGTACATCATGCACAAATTTCCTCCGCTCTGGAGGCATATGCGGCAGCACCTGCGTCTTCTTTTGCGCCGTCACAAACCTGAAGAACAGTAGACCATCAGCACCATGCAAAAGTAAGATAGACTCATAAAACAACATACTCATCAAATGCCTTCTCCACCACCCCCAAAAACCTGCCGTTCGCTCTCGCAAACGCCACGAGGTCCTCGTGGTACGTCACCGCCGCCGTTTTCTCCCTCGAGTCTGGGGTAATGCCTAACGCATCCGCCAGCCGCGCATTCCGCTTCGCAATTGCACAGTCATTATTGCACTTCGGTGCAGCCTGCTGGTGTCCGGCGGCGGACGTTGTGCTGCGGCCGCAGTGGATTGACTGGCGGAGCCGCCCGCAGGGGCAGTTGAGGGTGATAAGTGCTGTGCAGGGCTCATCTTCGGCACAGGTCGAGGGCGCGTGGCATGGGTGGGTGCAAGGGTGTTGTGCGGGGAGGCTAAATAGAAAGGGAGGCTTAGTTGTCTGTTGAAAGCAAACCTAGGGTTAGATACGAACCAGTGTTTTCGTGCTTTGCCACAAGGCGCAGTACATGCTCCACACCTATCGCCATGGCAGGGCCGCTCGCAGTGGTGGAATCCGCACTCCATCAACCTTCATATGAACCAATCAACTCATGTACCTCTCGAGAAAGGAGAAGAAAGAGTACGTACTTGCCGCAGATGGCCCCACAGGACACCTTCTCAGTCTCCAGCGAGCACCGCACATTGCTCATCATCTTCTTTCCACACGCACACTGCTTCATCGCGAGGAACGGGCACGGCGGGCACGATGTCGGCTCCTCGTGGCATGCGTGCTGGCTCCGGGGGTGCCCACACAGTGGAGCCGGACGAGGACACTGGTACGTGCACCGAATCTGCGTCCCACAGGGGATCGGTGGCTCAAGGATCGTACGGCCACAATAACACACCATCTACAATGAATCAAACGATGGTCAGCAACCAGCTCAGAGCACGAAGAGAAATAAACCCTACCTCTTCATACGAACTCCTCAAGCACGGCGGACACCCGCCCTTATGATCCCGCTCCTCACACCGATGCAACCCACACCCCAGCATTTTCCCACATACCAAATCGCACTCATGTAGACCACCCTGCTCTTCCCCGACCCCGACACCCGTCTCCACCGTGCGCTTCTTCCCCTTCTTCCCTACCCCCGATGCCAGCGCCGCGAGAGGGCAGCACAGCCGGCGGCACTGGTGCCTCCCGCACGCGCGCAACGACATACACGGCTTGTCACACAAAAGCTCCTGCGATTCCTGCAGCACGGAACAGGCCACGCCGCGCGTGGTGCTGCCGCACCTGCACGGGCGCACAACGGATACGCGGCATGGCGGGCAGGGACCGGTGTGGCAGGATGCGGCACAGGCGTGCTCGCAGTCCGAAAGCGGTTTGCTGCAGTGGGAAGTGCAGGTGGGGATGGGAGAGGTGCAGGAAGACCGGGTGGGGAAGGTGGAAGGTGTCGTTGGGGGGACATGGGAGGTACCAGAGCGGGCAATGGGATGTGTGCCGCAGGGACAAGTGGTGATGAGGGATGGGGAGAGGGGACATGTTAGTGTTTGGTGCGGCGGGTGGCAGGTTTGTTCGCATTTGTGAATGCCGCAGTCAAGGGGACTAGAGCATGAGAATTAGTGGGATAGTTCAAGAAAGTGAAAAAAACGACGCATACATCTGGCAGCTAAGGTCGCATCCGTATCTCCCTGACCAGGAAATTCCCTGACGATCGGCACATATCACCTCGTCGCCCTCCCCACATCCCACTCCTTTCGTCGAAGATCCACACCAACACTTCACTTCCTCCCTCACCAAACATCCCGCACAGGGTCCTTCGTGACACAATTCCTCGCAGGAATGATTTCCGCAACCCAGCTTTCGCCCGCATACGCTACCACAAGATAGATCACGCCGTTGGCCTTTGTCCACACCACACCGGAACGCCATAATCTTCTTCTGGGGACAATAGCACTCTAACCGTGTCGTGACTTGGCAGGGTGGGCACGGGCCCGGATGACACGCCAGTGCACACGGATGCCCGCAGCCACTCTCGCGAGGGCGCGAGCATGGGTTGGCACATGAGTGCGGCGTCGCAAGGCGTGGTGGCTTTGGCTCTGCTGTCGAGTTGCAGAAACACCTGTTGAATTGAATTAGTCAATCTGCCTTAAAAAGGAGAGAACACAACGCACCAATATCCAGAGGGCACAATTTCTCGCTTTGCCTGGCATCCGGGGCAACGCCAGTCGCCTCTCCTACCCTCTTCACCTCTAGCTCTCCACGCTTCGGCGATGTCCTTGACACTCTTCGCCGCCCATTCGCCGATACACTTCACATGGAACGTCGTCCAGCAATACTGTTGCTCATCGCTCTCCGCGTCTGGGGGTCTGATGACAGAGATCGATGGAGAACATGACCACGTCCTTTGCGCGGGATGGATCGCGGAAAAACAGATGGGGCAATCGGGATAGGGAGGTGTGCGGAGAGCGTGTATCAGCCTTGACGTCAGATCGTCGGCCTCTGGTTCGGTGACACGTAAATTTTTGTTTTTGTATCTATCGCCCGGTTTATTGGACGAAGGAGCTGGACCGGGCTGTGTGAGGCCCGCGTTGAATTTGGCACCACGTCGGGATGGCCCTCCTGCTGGCTGTGGCGGTCGGCTGCGACCATCACTGCTTGTAGTTTCGCCAGCATTTGCAGACGATCCGGGTGCCTCACTCGCGTTTGCGGGTTTTGGTGGATTTTTGCGTCTCGGATTCCGTTTTCGCGATGCACTAACATCGTTATCTATTCCTGTCTGTAATGCCCCAGCTTGAGAGCTCGTCGGGCTCGATCGCGGCTGGGCATCTGCATCTCCAACTAGAGGTCTATTTGGTCGTCGTTGACGATTCTGCGGGTCGTTTTCTTGAGGCCCAGTCGATGAATCGGCCGTTCTATGAGCGTTCCGTTGTCGGTTACGCGGAGGCCGTGGATTATGCTCCCTTGGAGTGCTGTTATTTGGAATAGAGCTGCTGGGTATCTCGATGGCCACTTCCATGCAATACGAAGAGGAAAAAGCAGTTGGGTATATGAAGTGGTTGAAGATGAAATTTGGCGTTGGGTTATAAATAATTCTCGGATATCCACAGCGGTGCCGCAAATGACTCAGCTCAGTGTTCACGAACGATCGTCAAGGCTATGAGGTGCTTGTAGACCCGGGCGGTGGTTAATTACGACAGAAGTTGACTCGACGGTGACTCTGGTCGTCAGAGTATTGAGGTACGGCCCGGGAGTCACTGGAACTTGGATTTTGAGTTGATTATTTATTATTCTCAGCGTTTCTTGAATTCAGCAAGGACACATTCCGATGAATTGGTTCGACAGCCATAGTCCTGACAATATGCTTTCGAAGCTTCATGATCAATGTTATCCAGAGCTTGTCATGAGATGTGGACTTTCTTTCCGTGAGGACTTCGCTCAACCGCCTTCAACCGCCCGGCGACTCCTAGAAACAATTCTATGACTACATATACAATCGTCGCATAATGCCAACTCTAGCCAGTCGTGATCTCCCTCTGTTATGGGCTTCACTGGCGTCGAATACTGAGTCGAAAATGCGCGCATTCCGGACACCGTGATAATCATACAGTTGTGAGTCCCGCAAATTGACTGCCTTCCTATCATTGACCATGCTACTTACTCGCCAGGTACAACCATCCGTCGTTCCTATGTTGACGATTATCTGCGGAACTATGGCTATAACATATACAGCTTGAGATTTTCCTTTTTCTCTCTTCCTATTTCTAGGAGCTTTTGGCCTAGCACTTTCCCTCCATTCCAGGGCTTGATGGCGGCCTGTCTATCCGTCCCACCCAGCGACAACTGCTTTTCTGTCTGTTCCTTGATCCCCCTTTCATCCTGCCCTTCTAGATATTGATCTCAGGTCGCCATGGCAGAGACACTTCACCAGGGAAATCGATTTCAGTACGCCTGTGACTCAACAAATTTCTGCTATCTAAATCGTCACCAGGTATGTACGTTAAACGGCGGTTTGAGCCTAGGCTCACATAAGCACCTCACACTAAAACGTGCGCGGGGACGTTCTTGGTATGAACATTGAAACTAGGTTTGAAGCCCTGCCATATCATCGCGGTATGCATCCAACTTTACGCTGGCTTACAATACTTACTGATCTTTGAAATCGATAGACACCATCCCCATGGACTGAGTTCAGACCCTGT
This sequence comes from Lyophyllum semitale, assembly GCA_018851285.1. Classification (NCBI taxonomy): domain Eukaryota; kingdom Fungi; phylum Basidiomycota; class Agaricomycetes; order Agaricales; family Lyophyllaceae; genus Lyophyllum; species Lyophyllum semitale. Next base: position 26,126 of record JABCKH010007691.1, on the reverse strand, counting down.
ACGTCAACGTCACTGAAGTCAATGAACTCTGCGAAATAATCGGAAGCGGTCATCGTTAATGAGTAAACGGGCCGCGCCCGAGGTATGTCCTTACACAGCTCTTGGTAATGAATTAAGATGACAATGTTGACGTCCAGATCTAGATATCGTCACCCAGGGGACTCCGGGAGACGCCCAGCGCATTGCGCAAGTTAATGATCTCCTAGGCGTGCGCGGCTCTTCCGCGTGGGACCGTACCACCGACGTCCTATCAAGCGTATGTACCCTGCGCATGGGGGTAACGTGGGGGTGAAGAGCGTCCCTGATCTTCGTGGACGACCTGGGAGCTTGGGAAAGCCGATAACGGGGGTACGTAGAGGCCAAGTCGAGGCTTGAATTCATGTCGAGTACATGATTTGATTTGGCAACACATAAACACCCGAGGCAGAAATCGAGATGCACTGCGGCTTCGGAGAAAACAGGACAACATGCTTTGTAGAACGATGGTATTGTCCGATCCCTGAGTCCGAACAGCTCCGGAGCTCTCCGCCGTACCACGGCTTTTCAGAACCGTTCCACAGCAGCGTACTCCCACAGCACGCCCTCGCCGCTGGGCTCAACACCGCTGCTTGTTTTCAAGTGGTGGGTGACGTTCCAGCACCATCGCGTTAGTTCTTTAGACTGCGGCGCGTGGATGGAGCAGGGAGAGCAGGTTACGCGAGCCGGAGACGAGGACGTGATGCGGAACTTGCAACCGCTGGCATAATATCTGCAAAGCTCTAACTCGTCAAGAAAGTGCCCGGGACAATTTATCGTGCGTCAGACAAGGCACGACCCTTACCGAGAGCAATCTTTGAGTACCATAGACGACCCCTTGGCGACATGCCTCGGCTTGAGCTCGAAGTGGAGGTCCACTGGTCACTGAGGAGTGAAGCTAGGAGAAGCAGGTTACGTCAATGGATTCCGTTCCTCCCGTCTACGCCTCAAATAATGGAGCTGGTGCATCGTGCATCGACGGTTTTGGATTTAGGAAATCCACAACAGTTTCTACCAGAGTCGGTGGTTTTAGATTGTACAGCGTTCGACGAGCAGAGCACAACGGAATTGAGATCAGCGGAAGGTCCAATATATTTCGAGCCCCTCCCAATGCATTTGCACGATGATGCAACTGGTGACGTGGTGACCACTCGACATGCGGCCATTTCTGGCAAACCGATCCTGTTCAAACGCGCAGTGAGTGTCACGCAGGATAGCAAGATAATATCCAGTTGCGCAGCGGCCCATCGCGCCGCCACTGAATTCGTGCCCTGTGCTCATAGAGGTATATCCGGCGGTTCTGAGTGAGTTCTGGGGTATTGAATCCAACTAAATAATTAACCAACTAACTACCTAGCACCATGCACCAGTCCAGTTGCGTAGCGGTGATCGCGTTGTCATTGAAGGATATTACCACCCTGACACGGGATATTCCCTAGCTTTGTTACAAAATTTCAATTCTATTAGACCTGCGACGCATTTCGTTGAATTCGCGCGTTGTATTCTGGACTATCCGTAACCATGAATCGTGGATTTTTGTCAACTGTGATCGGGGAACTTGACGTTGTGTAGCGGCACGTCACGTCGCCAGGAGGTGGAACGCTGCGGATGTTCGGTTGAAAATCGAAGATCTCGCTTGGAATGGCGACCTCGAACCAGGGTCCGGACCAGTTTGAGTTAGGGGGAGGAGAATCCCCTGTCCTGTTGTCATTTACCTATGTAAAGCAAATGTAAAGACGGATTGTCAGGCGCGTGTTCATATCTATTTGAGAGACTAACCGTAAGCTCTATGAGAGAATATTGGTAGAAAGAGGTGGTCCTCTCATCAGCTTCTGTCGCCCTACATAGAAAAGAAGAATGAATTGGGACGGTGATTACGCGAGGATCGTCCGAGTTGTAGCTTGGGTCATCGGTGGCTGTTGCAGCATAAGGCAACCAACGCCACAACCATCCTCCACAAGCATCGCTAGCTTTCGCCTCACCTCCGCCTTGGCTTTCATCGGGAGTTTGGGTTGGGTTTTTAGCCATGGTAGAATGTTTCATTTGTGGTTTCAAGTTGTTGGGGGTCAAGGAGCGCCGAGCCCAAAATAGAATATGCGACTTTCGATAAGTTTCGAAAGGATGATCGAGAACGGATGATTGAGTCCCCAAGTCAAACAGGGCTCTCCGCCAAACGGACCATTTCCTTCGTATCTGCTGGCGATTCGATATCTGCTACGCAACTGGACTTTATGAGAGGTGGTGGATAAGGTCTTAATGTCTATCAAGCATAGAGAGACCATGACGAAGATACGATCCGGACTCACTGAAGGCAGTTGTGGATATCAATGTGATGTTCGAACACGGACACCTCGAATCTGATCACAACCAAAGATGAAGCTAGAAGTCAAAACTCTACTTCAAAAGTGCCGGCCGCAAAAACAGAAAAAGGACGTACATAAACAATCACGGTCCAGTCCCTGAGTCGAACAGGGCTCTCCGCCGAATGGAATTTATGTGGACAAAGATAACATTAAGGCGGCGCGATGGACCGCTACGCAACTGGACCTGGTGAGTTTCGTTGGTCGTGGCTCGGTAAATATACCTGAAGAAGGAAAACGATGTGATTGGAAAATTCGGGGACGCACTGGAGTCTAGTGACACTCGACCACAGATTTGAGGCTTAAGCAACATATGACGCACAGCACATTATCAGTCCATTGAAAGAGAACGGGAAAATAGAACCCGCCAGCTGTCCAAGTCCAGTCCCTGAGTCGAACAGGGCTCTCCGCCGGATGTTTGGTCAAGACACACATGTGGCGGCGCAATGGATCGCTATACAACTGGACCTGGTGGGTATTGTTAGTCGTGGCCCGACAACCTGAGATCCCGATACCTGTTCCCTGAGACCAAACGAAGGAAACCTCTTAGAATCATGATATGACAGAAAATGGAACGATGCACGATACGGTGGACATCCAATTAAGCAGGAACGCCACAGTACATTTCTCCTCCAAAAATGGCTCGTTGCGGCAAATTGTCCAGTCCCTGAGTTGAACAGGACTCTCCGCCGAATGCTGCCACCCGTAGCGGGTACATTATGGCGGCGCGATGGACTGCTACGCAGCTGGACCTGTTGGGTGTCAATATTGTCAGTGCCAGTCGTAGCTCGACAAAGTACCACGGGCCATAAGGCGCCTAACTATTTTGACGTCAGAAGGTGAACATCATGTATCACGGACGAGATCGATGTAGGGGCTGGCAGTACTGGTTACATCACCCCTAAAAAATAGGGACATATTCATTCCACCTTGGAATTATTCAGTCCCAGTCCCTGAGTTGACCAGGGCTCTCCACCAAGTGGATGCTTACATGGGACTGTATAACACTGTGGTGGCGGCGCGATGGACCGCTACGCAACCGGACCTGTGGGTGTACTTGGTCGTCGTCTGCCAAATTGCCCTAAGGAACTAGAAAAACTCTCAAAATGTGAATGCTGTAGAAAATGAAATACGACCGACGTTGATCCCACTAAGTAGGAAAGCCACATCAAAAAGAGACATCTGAAATCATTGTCCAGTCCCTGAGTCGAACAGGGCTTTCCTTATCCAAGGCGCGATTGACCGCTACGCTATCGGACCTTGTCATTACAGCACTGTTCATTGCCACAAATAATCGCGAAGGACCGCTACGCAACTGGACCTGCTGCCAGTGGGTGTGATTAATATCGTGGCAGGTCGTGGCTAGAACATGGAACCCGACGGACATTGTTCCCACTAAGCAGGAGAGCCACATCATGTTTTCTGGCCCAAAAAGTATGGTATATCAACGAACAAAGAACATCGTCCACCGACGTCCAGTCCCTGAGTCGAACAGGGCTCTCCGCCGAAAGAACCTTCCCCTACAGCATTTCATTCAGTGGCGGCGCGATGGACCGCTACGCAACTGGACCTATTGGTTGTCAATAGTCGTAGCTCGACAAAGTACCACGGGTCGTAAGGCGCCTAACTAGGAAAGGAAACCTCTTGTGAACATCAAGTGTATCACGGACGAGATCAATGTAAGGGCTGGCAGTACTGAGCAGAAAGGTTACATCATCCCTAAAAAGATTTTATGATGCAATCCTGCAACTGTCCAGTCCCCGAGTCGAACAGGGCTCTCCACCGAATGGATGCCATTAGCCACAACACTGGTGGCGTTATGGACCGCTACGCAACTGGACCTGGTGAGTGTCATTGCTCGTGACTTGCCAAATTGCCCTAAGGAACCAGAAAAATTCTCAGAATGTGAGATGTTGTAAAAGGAACATGACAGACATTGATCCCACTATAGGCAAATAAAGCTGCAAAAAAAAGGTCACTACGTGGTTATTTATTGTCTAGTCCCCGAGTCGAACAGGGCTTTCCTTGAATATTCCAAGGCGCGATTAACCGCTACGCTACCAGACCTTGTCATGGCAGCATCGTCCGTTACCACAAATAACCCTGCTCGTTGCCATGTGGCCTAGGGGCCTTCACCTGAAACTCAGTACCACGATAGCAACAACATCCGTATTACCCCAAAGTCCGATATATGTATGTGTATGTCATTGTCAAGTAAGAGTAAGAGAGCGTTAAGGAGATGCAAGATGAGAAGTGTACGTGCTATATGTGACAATCATGCATAGTGTCCAGAAACCCGAAGAGCGAAGAGCGAAACGAGAAAGATGGGAGAGGTTCTAGGTACGGGGCGGGGAAGTGTCTGGAGACAGGAAGGTAAGGAGGGGCCCTGACTGTGGAGTGGCAGTGACTTGTCCGTATGCTTTGGTTCAACCGCACATGGCAAGGCAGGCGAGGTATACGGGCGCTTAGCGCCAGTGCCGCAGGAGGCCGAAGCCGGATATGAACATGATGAGGAAGGACGCAAGGATGCTCACGAGGAGCGGGTTCGCCGCATACGTCGACCACGCCGCGTTACATGTTGTGCAGCTCCAACCTGCAGACCATCAGTCAGTCCGACCGCAGGAATACAAAAAACAAAAATAAAAAAGCACACACCGTCTGCGAGACCTGTATACGCCTGCGGAGAGTACAGCGCAAACCTAAGCCCCGTGTTCGCCTGGAGGTACCCGGGCGCACGTCCAGCACCAGGGCCCCTATCGTCCCAAATATTAAGCGTATATGTCGCGGGCGCAAGCGGGCGGTTCGGGTTCGACTGCTGATACGCATAAAGATCCCACACGACCTCTGTCGCCGTTCCCGGGATTATGCCATCCGTGGGTCCCACGGGGTAGGTGTTGCCGTTGTCGCCGACGGCGCTGACGGTGAGGTGGGTGGGGGTGGCGAGGATGAAGGAGAAGTTCCAGCCGAAGGTGACGAGGTTGGAGGGGGCGATTTTGTAGTAGGAGGTGGCGGTTTGCGGGGGCTGGGTGATGGTGATGAGGCCGGCGGGGGCGGAGATGGGGATGCGGGAGGTGGTGGAGGTGACGCCGGAGGAGGAGGCGCCGTTGGTGGGGGCGTTGGTGGCGGGGGGGTTGGTGATGGGCGGGTTCTGCGGCGACATGGTGGTGTTGGGTGGGCAGAACGACGGGGAGCACGGTTACGGATGGCCGTGTGACGAAGAGTTGGTGGGCTTAGTCAGCTTTTCTTTCAATCTGCGGCTTCGTTCCATGTGATGCTCATTGCTCAGCTTCTCCTTCCTTCCTTCCAAGTTTCATCCATAACATGAGAAGCCTAAGAAGCCATCGATCATCTCTCCAACGGCTGCATGCACCCCTCCGGATCGTATATCCCGACCAACCCGGTAAAACGCCAATGTGCGAGCGAGTGTGACCGCTCTGAATGTTGTTTTCCCCAGACATTAAAGATATCTATCTGGTCACTTTGACACCATTAATTAATACTGCAGTTTGACGCTATCTAATAAGGTGATATGTAGGAAATGACATATGTAGGGGGCTCGTCGTTCACTAGTGGCGAATATACTCGATCAGGCTGACATGGCACTGTCATCGATCGTACCTCGACTCGACGTGCGCCACAAGATCCCGCCAATCGAACGGTCCGAGGCCCAGAATGCGTCGTTTCGTCAACGTGCATGACATTGTGCAAGAAGCCGAAGCCACCGTGCTCGCGCACACGGGATAACGATCAGTGTTTCATCCTTCATGCTGGCTGTTCATATTAAACTTAAATACGGACGTGGGCCCCACTTCCGGTTATGCATTGGCCCACTGAGACTCGCAGTTAGTCCCTTCTATCAGGCAATTCGAATCACCCGTTTACCCGTTGCGTTTGTAAGCAATAAAAAGATGCTAGTACCAGGTCCCGCAGTGCGGCAGTCGGACATTCCCTCGCAGATCCTCCTGTGAATCATGATGCATGAGTAGGGGAGAAGAAGTGGAGGAGAGGAGAGTGGAGACGCACACGGCCGGCGATCATTTGATTGACTTTTGATGGTTGTAAAAATCACCGAAGGCCATGCCCATTTTGTATCAACAAATTTTGTCGGGTGCAGCGTCCCTTGTAGTACTGTGTTGTACATACGCTGATATCAATCTGAGCTCGGGTACGTACGTTACTAGGAAAGGTTAAGAGGACTAGGATGTTTTGATCTACTTTCCCCCTTCTGACTCCAGGTATTCCTTCCAATGGCGCTGTCAGTCTCGGGGTTTCCTGAACCCCTGCGTCAGGTTGCCTCAGACGCAGACACAGAACCATTCACCAACAACCTCCGCGGTTTGTTTGGCAAAAAGCAGTTGGAATCAAAATCATCACCATCCGAACACATCCCTCCCTCTCCATCCCCACCGCTCTCCTTGACCCCACGCACCTCCCACATCATGCTCGCAACCCGCGACGAGCACACTTTCCTCCCACACATCCCCCACGACCATCTCCCACCCAATCCCCACCACCGTCAGCGCCAGATCAGCCTCACCCGTAGGACTCCCCCTCCCCCTGTCAAGCGCCAGCAGAGCCTGGGCAGGCTCGAAATTGGCTCCGCCTCGAGGTCGGCTCCAGGTGGACCCCCATTGCACTCATTGCCCAAACCACCCACCGTGGTCGTCCAGGAATGGTCGATGACAAAGAGCCAGGAATCGGCACCACGCCCACTTCCTGCTGTCCCCGCCCCCGGTCCCATTGTCGAGAGCAGCAAGACCGCGGCGACGAGGATGGCTCGCGCCCCGCCGTCAAAAGTCCTCATGTCGGGCACCTCGCGGCCCAGGGCACAGACGACAGCGCCGCATGCTGTCAGTGTAAGATATCAGCCGATGGCCGTGGATCCAACAGAGACAGAGGGGGGTTCGTCGTCATCTTCATCCGCTACCACACCACCATCATCATCGGGGACATCGTCAACATTGACATTAAAATTAACATCGACATCTACGGCTATCGCCACCCAGTGCCAGGTTCGTCCTCTGCCCCGCATCCCACCTGCATCAGCAGTGCATCCCTCGTCGCACCTCCAACCCCCGTATGTCCCCCGCCCAGCCCGCGTCAAACGCCCAAAAACCAGCCCCAGCTCCAGCGCAGGATTCGGCAACACCACACGCTCGCCTTTCGATGCCGTACCCAGCTCCTGGGCCTCTCGTCCCGTCGATCTCAACCCCTCCCAGCCTGTTGCCTCGTCATCTGCTGCAACTTCGTCGTCATATACGTCCACGTCGACCTCACATGCATCAAGTTCCAAGGCATCATCATCATCTTACCCATCCACATCCCAAACAACACCCCGCACCCTCCCTCGCCCCCGCTCAACCTCGCGACCCCGCCGAGACCGCTCATCCGAAGCCTCGGCCTCAGGCTCGGGCTCTCGCAGTGCCACCATCCCCATCCGTCGTGGGCCCTCGGGCCGCATCATCGCCAGCTCCAGCACATTCGCCGCAGGGACCTCACCCCCCAGCTCCGCCCGGCGCACCTCCACCCGTGTCTCCGGGTCCGGCTCAGCCTCCCCCCCGACCACCTCCCCGCGCCTCGGGCACCTCCCGCCCCCGCCCCGCTTCGCGGCCCCGTCCACCGCCAAGATCGACGAAGAGTCCGCTAGCATCATCGATGCCCGCCCGAGCACAGAGGACTCCCGCCCGATACATGAGCATCCTGTGCCGTTGGGCATGGACGCGGACACGGAGGAGGACGGAGATCAGGATGATATGGTGTTCGTCGATGACAGGGGAGACCGCATGTCGCTCCTCTCGCGCAGCCCCTCGCCCATGCGCTACGCCCGCCGGTCCTCCCGCGGCTCCCTCTCCCTCTCCGACGACGACGACGACGACGGGTTCTCCGCTGATGCAAGCAGGAGCAGGAGCCGCCACCGCCCCCCGCGGGGGCAGCAGCTCCGTGCGTTCCGCCATTCGTACAGGCCCCCACGGCACGCGTCACGCAGCCCGTCGCCGATCGCGTACGCGCGCCGGAATTCGTTCGAGATGGATGTGGATGTGGACGCGGATGTGGCGCTTCTTGAGCATGAGGAAGCCGTGCCGGAGCCGATGAGGAGGCATACGCAGCCAAGGTCGTATCAGTTTGATTATAGGGCGGCGCAGGAGGCGTCGCCGTTTGCGTTTGAGGTGGGTGTTGGTGTTGGTCCTGCGCCTATGGGGAAGAGGAGTAAAAGCAAGGGTTCGGGCTCGGGCTCGGGCGGGGAGCGGCCCCGGTCGCCACGGCGGTCACGGATAGACACGCCGACGGGAAGCGTGATTGACATTTCGTCGACGTCGACGCGGGCGGGGTCGTACCACGACCCGACGCAGAAGACGGAGGGCGGCGCGAGCGTGAGGTGGGGGGCCAGCAGGTCAGTGAGCACCTTGTTTGTGACTTGATGCGCTGAGGGCTTAGTTCGGTCTGCCAGGAAGGCTGAGGATGCGTAAGCGCACGGGTGCGAGTTTGTCGGGCATTTTGCCTGAGGTGTGGGGTGGGAGGGCGGAGAGTGGGAAGGCGAGGTCGGCGGGGGCGTGGCGGGATATCGTACCGAGGAGGCGAGGGAGCGGGTCGTTGTTGCTTGGGGTTGGGCAGGGGAGTGAGTGCATGGAGATGGAGGAGAGGGATAAAAAGCCGGCGGGGGCGTGGAGGGAGTTTGCGCCGCAGAGGAGGGGGGACGAGCGGGAGTGGATGGGGGTTGGGCAGGTGTATAAGGATGAGAATGCGGATGCTGTGGTGGTGGCGGCAGTGCACCCGCAGCCGCAGGAGGTGTGGAAGGGGAAGGGCAAGGCGGAGGGTGAAGAATATTGAGCGCCTGCTTACGGCGCGATAACTTATTTTTGGATGGGTGTGGTGGCGCTTTTGTTGCTTGAGGGGTTGTTAACATCTTGTTGTATCATTGTAGTCTAAGTTACTGCATCGTCGACGGCGTCGTTGACTTGTATATAGATTACCCGTATTGTTATCACTAACACTTGGTTCGAGTCTTCACGCGCACGCATCAACGTTTCAACGTTCACCGCGAGCAGCGTCCACGATATCTTAATTGCCAATTGGCATCCATCTATGGCGTGGGAACTCGATATTACCATCGAGGTCATACCCCTTTTGCTGCAATAACCACCATCACAGTGGCACCTCTGTCCACGCTCATACTTCCTCTCCCTCCATATGCACCACCCTCTGGATACGGTTGGTCAGACCGTGCGTTGTCGGCTTTGTCGACGACCACCGCGTTCTACACTGAGTTAAATCAACGAGACCAGTTCCTCGGAAAGTGTCGCTGCGTCATCTGTGGGGCTTATGGTCCTGGAAGTCTAGAGCATTGCCATGTTATCATGCATTCAGAGCTTGATACTGTAAGTCAAAATCGCATTTGAGCGCTCCTGAGGCTAACCTGGGACACAGTGGGACGACCTCAAGGACCGCGGTTGGATCCCTGAGCTGGCCAAAGCTGCACCCCGCCATGAACCGCGCGATGGCATAATTATGTGTAAAACCCATCTCAGCCAATTCAATGCATATACTTTCTTCATCCGTTTCTTTCCAGACGTGAGATTGATTTTGTCTTTTGATTCGGGCCAAGTTTTACTGTGAACAGATCCGCAAGTTCGTGTTTATCAACTACTCTGGTCACCCGGATTTTCAGCAATTCCACGGTAAAGCTATCGGGCCTTGATATCAAGGATCAATATGCGCCTTTTCCTTCCCTATTCATAATCCATGAGATGCGCGTCCGTGGATTTCACCCCTTTCAACCTGTTGTTCCGACTGTCCCCGATGACGATCAAGACTGGATCTTGTCGCGCGAAGTGTTCGACAACGCCTCAGATTCCTTCAAACGTGACCGCCCACCACGCAACTGTAACCCTAGATCTGAGCAAGCACAGCTGTCGTTTCATCCTACGACGACGGCACCATCAAGTCAACGTACACTAGCGCCACTGAATGCAGACGTCATCGCTGACATTCTTGCGGCGACGCGTGCCATGCCGTCGTGGAAGGCCTGCCAGGTTGAGGGCACGAGCTGGACTGGCACGGCGGCAGAAAACATCGAAAAATATGTCTCTTCGATTGGTGCACAGGATTCTTGACTTTTATCCTTGTAGACACGCCAGGTTGTCAACATCTTGTTATATCATTGTAGTTACTACATCGTCGACTTATATATTCATGTTCTACACTCCTCCAATCCCTGAGTCCCTCCCCAAGTTCCTGATTGACATTCGGATCCGACCGCTGATGGACAAAATCCGTCATGAGTCGAACATGGACCACATGGACCACAACTCAACCCGGACACGAGGCTGCGAATCCCGAATCTGAAGTGGGACAGACGCGTTTTGGTACGATGTTGGACGACCTGCAAATCCACGAAGTGCAGTCGGCTCCCACCGCGGAGTTGGACGATGCCAAGGCGAAGCAAGACCAGGACACACCTTCAGCTGTCGAAAAGGGCCAGAGCCAGAGCTTGAACCAGCCTGAAGACTTTGACACCGAACGTTATGAGTACCCCAAATTCGACGACATGCGCGCTGGGAAAATTGCGCTCATCTTGTTCAGGTGCGTCTTTGATACCAATTGCTTTGCGAGCCTGCCCCGTTGAATGTGGGTACCGTGACGACAGTTTGGGACTGGCGTTGTTCGTCTTTGCTATTGGTGAGGAACCACAGATGCATTTGAATATGTTCATTGACGTTCGAGGGTATATAGAGCAAACGATCGTTAGCACCTCCATCTCCACGATCGGGAGTGCACTGCATGCGAAGGGCTCGCTCACCTGGATCACCACATCATACCTCCTTACTACGACAGCGCTCCAGCCTGTTACCGGGCGCCTCGCTGTATGCATTCGTCCATTTCTATGTCCTAAACTTGGAACTATTCAGGGTGCTGAAACAGAAAGGTCATCGTAGGACGCGGTCGGGACGAAACGCCTACTCATTCTCGAGCTCTGGATCTTCATCCTCGGCAACATTATCGCCGGCGTCAGCAAAAATCTAACGCAGCTTGTAGCTGGCCGGCTTGTTAGCGGAGTGGGAGGCGCGGGGCTGCTCTCGCTGACCGCGATTCTATTGTCCCGTATGTAATCATCTCTTCAGTTGCGATACTTCCTCCCCCGGCTGAATTTACGCGTTCCCTTTCGCTTGTCGTGTAGATCTGACGAACGAGAGACAACGCGGTTCTTATCTCAATCTGGTCAATCTTGTGTTCACCGTTGCCGATGCGATGGGCCCTGTCGTCGGTGGAGGGTTTGCAAAATCTGGGAATTGGAGATGGATGTATGTTGATCTCCGTTCCCAGTGTACATTTGCGCAACAATCAATGATTGACTCCCCAGATTCCTGTTCAACGCCCCGTTCGGCCCCGTCAGTTCGTGGTTCGCTCCGTGCATCGTTCTTACCCCGTCTAACCCGAATGAACAGTCACACTGATCCTACTAAGGGCCCTCCGCACTCCCGGCCCTCGCCCGTCATCAACATCGCAAAGGCACTCCGTCCGTGCGAAGCTAGCTAAGCTCGACTTTGCTGGGATGGCGACGCTGATCTCCACGCTGACCTTCCTCATTGTGGCCCTCAACCTCGGCGGCCAATCACGGCCATGGAACTCGCCGACTGTCATAGGCATGTTCTGCACTGCCGCGATTTCGTTTGGCGCATTTGTTGTAGTCGAGAATTATGTCCCGCAGCCGGTCGCCCCTATGAGATTGTTCGTGCGCTGGCGTTGGCGCAATGTTCCTCTCGCTATCTGTAAGCTGCTCATTCATCATACGACATGTCAACGTCCCAATTTGTTTCTTGGACCACAGTGATCCGCTGCATGCTCTTCTTCCATCTTTACTCCTTGGTATGTGCTCTTCCTTACCTCGCGCCGTTGATTCCCTCGTTGATGCTCCAGCCTTTTGACTGATCAGACGTTCTATCTCCCATGTTCGTTCCTTTCTCGCCTGCACTTCCAAGTCTTGCCTTTCTCACTTCTGCGCAGTGTTTCTGCAAGTCCTAGGCTCCTCTCCAATCAACGCCGGCGCACTCGTCATCCCGTTTCTCATCATGGCTGCCGCCGCAAGCACAGTCACCAACTACATCTCGTACCGCACTGAGCAGGTCCGGCCCCCCTTCCTCTTCGCCCTAGCTGTCCTGCCCGTCGGCATGGTACGTCATACCTCACTTCACCCATCACCTCTTGGCGCCCATCAATGCCAATGATCACTACAATGTTTTCCTTCTTCCGGCGACTCGCTGACCTTTCTTTCCTTAAGGGCCTAATGTCCACGCTAGATGAAACGAGCACGATCGCACGGATCGTAGGCTATTCCTTGATCTGCGGCTTTGGCTTTGGCTGTGTACGTCTGACTTTCCCCTCGTCCTTCCAATCTTCTGCCCGAGGGCACTTACGGCATCTCTATATCTACGCAGGGCACTCAGATCTTGATCATCATCGCACAGGTGGGTCTCCCCACAGACGAGCTGTCCACCGTGACCGCACTCGTCGGCTCGGCCCCGAACCTCGGCGGCGTCCTGGGGGTCGGCATCATCGGCACCAGTACGTCGCGCTTTTTACCGCTTTGGTGGGGGGAGGCTTAGTATTCATCCCCCTATTTTCTAGTCATCAACAACATCTTCAGGAAATCACTCACCCAGGCTGTGAGTGAGGCGGCGGTGGCGGGCTTGAACCTTAATGATGTGGTGGCCTTGGTCGAGCACACGCCTGCGGGTGTCGACCGGGCTGTGGTCGTGAAGGCGTATATCCATGCGTGGCGCACGGGGTGCCGCGTGCTGGCGGGAATTGCGGTCGCACAGTTCTTATTGGCGCTGCTGCTAAGGCCAGTCGTGCTGGACAAGCGGAGCGACTCTGGAGAAGATGAAAATAATTGAGCGTGGGCGTTGCACCTCACATGCACCCCCTCTCGTGTATCATGTTCGGTCGTGTATTCCGCCGAGTGGTTGGACAAACACCTGAGGCAAAACCTCAAAATTCCACTGGCAGCCTGTTCGCAGCAAAGGATGCGAAGGGTCAAACGCTAGCAATCTAGTTAGGAGGATTAGAATCCGCCGTCCTCGGACCTCTAGGAAAGAAAAAAAACGATATTTAATAACATGCCAGGGTTAAATTCAGTCCCTGATTCGAACAGGACTCTCCAGCGTCGAACTTTGAATTTTGCATGTTCGCACATATTTATTATTAATGCTCTGGCGGCGCAATACAGCTAGGCAACTGGACCTGACGGGTGCTCATGTGCATAGCTGAATAAGTACAACACCAGCGTCTGTGGGATCCTAGATCAGATGTGACGGAGGAAGGTTTGACGCACCCTTACAAGTCTGAGCGAGTAAGCGTAGAACAGATTCGGAATTGCGCCGCGGCTTCGACCGTTCAAATTTCTCGAAAAGTTTGGGATCAAATTCCGACAACTTATAGACCAGCCCCTGAGTCGAACAGGGATCTCCGCCATGGCACACCATGGCCAATGACTCCCGGCGGTGCCATCAGTATACCACTACGCAACCAGACTTGTTGGAAGCTCTTGATCGTAGTGGCCAGTGGATGGAAATACTTGTTTGCCAAAATGAAGATGCGAGGTTGCAGGAAGAAAAACTGGAATACATACTGGCTTCGGGAGAAGCACCAAAAAGAAATTACATATTACCACCAAGAGTCCAGCCCTGAGTCGAACAAGGCTTCACAATCCCCTTGAAACGGAGGTGTTAACGTATTAACCCTTTGGCGGCGCGGCTTACCGCTATGCAACTGGACTTATAACAAGGATCCGTAAATGAACCCACACCTGAACCAGCGACTTACGCACCTCAACAAAATTCAACGCAGCGGAGTAGAGTCCCAGCGTCGAAAAGGATATGGCTTAACAGTGGCAGGCCGACCCAATCCCCCAATAGCAAGATTAACACAGTGTTAGTGAGGATTCAGACGTTGGAGAATACTGTGCGGACCCCTTCAAAAAATGGTGGAGGAGTACTTACGTACAGTCCAGTCCCCGAATCGAACAGGGCTCTCCCCAGACGAACACTTCAATTGAGGGTTTTCTGGCGGCGGCGGGCGCGATGTACCGCTACGCAACCGGACTTGTTGAAGGTCCCTGCTCGTGGCTCGATGAGTACACCCAAGGCCACGTACCAAACCATATCCGATGCGTGGAAACACCCTGTCCAAGTGTCGCTGTAGGCTGGAATTATGTATTATCCAAGGAAAAACCAATCTGTATGGGGGAAAACCTGGCCAGCATACTGTGTAAACCAAGGGTGAAGCCAGAATAAGATAGTGCGAATGGGAAGAGCTACATAGGGGGAAGGGGGAAAAGATTGTGCAGATGTACACTGTAAAATATAATGGATGCACCTCAGTACACATCCAACACACGAGCCTATAACCATTGAATCAGTCGATTTTCTTCGGCTCATCAGGCTTTCTCCGCTCCAGCACCTCGACAAACTTCTTGGGGAACCATCCCTCTCTCCCATCTCTCGTGCGTCCCTTCCACCACTCACCCTCTACCTCCATGCGCGGGTCAACCTCAGCACCCGTCCGCGGGTCCAGCTTCGCCATGATCGCCACAATCTCGTTCTCCTTGAGCCCAAGCTCTGACGGATTCGTCGGCGTGAAAGGATAGAGCGCCCGTGCAAACGTCAGCGTCGACGGGTCAAGTGGGGGCATCTGCCCGCCCGGAAGCAGACCGCCGTTCGCCGCGGCCTGCGCCTGCGCGCGCTCCTGGAGGATCCTGATGAGTTTCGACATGGCGTACGGGATGCCGAAGATGGCGAGGAGGAAAAAGATGAGCGGCTTTTTTGATGCCTTTGGCGGTGGAGGGCCTCTGGGACCTTGCACGGGCCGTCCATTAATGAAGTCGTGGAATTCATGGTTCAGACCTCCGGTGGATTGGCTAGACCGCCCCGTTAGTAGCTCGCGCATCCACCGGAGGAGCCCAAAGAGGCCGAGTACGCTCCCAAGTGCGTTTCTAAGCTGACTGAATTGGTCTGCGACGCCGACCATGGCGAAGAAGGATGAATGTGTGGCCATGAATGTTGATTCGAGCATCTGCGCGACGCCGGAGAAGGTTTGGACGATGGAGTGGATGAGTGCGAATGTGTTTTGAGTCGTGGATTCGAGGGTCTGTGTTAGTGAGGGGTTGTTGGGATCCATAGGCATGCCGTTGGGCCCCATCATGCCACCCATGCCCATCCCACCGTAGCCCATACCCATCCCGCCGCCGTAGCCACCATATCCCATCCCGCCTCCCATCCCGCCATAGCCGCCCATTCCGCCATACGACCCGCCGTATGACCCCATTCCCATCCCGTATCCTCCTCCATAGGACGAGCCATATGTTCCTAGACCACCGTAGCCGCCATAGGAGGAGGTGCCTAATCGTGAATAAGGTGACGCGCCGTATGGTGAATAAGGAGAGGTCATCGTGCTTGGCTGAGATAGAGCTGCTGGCCGCTCTGGCACTGTGGGTATCTGTGATGATGAAGAGGCTATCGGTGGGGCTGATGACGAAAGTTGAGCTGTGGGCGTCTCTGTCATCGAGGCAGCAGCGCCATTTCTCTCCCAGGGTTTTGGAGGCGAAACCATCGTGACACTGAGGGTGTCACTGTCAGTGGTGAGGAGACTTGGTCGACGGACTGAGCTAGTCACATGTCTGAACCCGGTTATTTTCTGGCCCGAGCCGAAGGCTGTGCCACTGACCTGACTTCAAGGCACAAACCCTTGTCCTCGTGTTCCATGTCACTGTCAAGTATTTCATGGATGGGCCTCCGCGCCTCGGACCGCTTTATTTGATCTTTGAAGTTTAGTTCCTCTTGTGCCGTTGCTGCTATCACGGCCGAACTCAAGTGAAGCACTCAATCTTGCTTCTACCCCCGAAGATATAAACGAAAGGTGCACTCGACATTCCAGAGAGAATAGACTCTTTAGGCGGGAAAACAAGGCGAATGCCTGTAAGTCATCCAATGGCGTTGATCAAGATCTATATAATCTTAAATTATGCATCTTTCACCAGCCAAGTAATGACTCAGAGGTCGAAGACCTGTCGATCCATGAAGTGCCCGACTATAGCGCCGGTGACGGGGCGGAGGGCGGAGACGGTGCGGAGGGAGGGAATGCCGGGGATGGAGACGGTTGGTGGGGTGCGGGGGACCACGAGGGGGAGGGGGAGGGAGGGGATGCGGAGGACTACGGAGGGGATACGGAGGGAGGGGATGCCGGGGACTACGGAGGGGAGGGGGAGGAGGGGGAGGGAGGGGATGCAGGGGACGACGGAGGGGATGCGGAGGGAGGGGACGCGGAGGGAGGGGATGCGGGGGACGGCCCGAGCTCTTACGCTCCCAGCTCTCCAGACCTTCGCCAGTCGGGATACTCGTCATCTAAACACCATGCCAAAGTATACGAAAACTCCGCGGACTCGATTTATCGGTCAACAGGTCGGTCAACAGGAGGTGATATATGTACATACCACTCATGACGGGCGAAATTCAGGTCAAGCCCAGCAAATCCCGCAACAGTCATTGAGGATGAAACTGGTGGAAAGCCGGGAGACTACCATCCGGAGGCTTAAAGCCCTCAGTTCTAGACTGGAGACGGCGTTCAAAGACGTTGATGAGTATAGGCGGCTACTTTCCTGTAGAGACTTGGAGGCGCAGTCCCTCTTAGATACATTCCAAACGGTGAGCGGGCGCTGTTCTCATGTTTGTCTGCCAGCCGGCTGATGTTCTTTATCTCAAAGCTTTTGGATACGTTTCAGCTGCAAGATCAAGTACGGCGAGACCTCATCGTCGCCACGCAAAGACTTTCAAGCAAAACTGACCTTTTTCCACGCTCGTTTGATTTGATCGATGTGCAGCTGCTTAACCCCCTGCCTTTAGCATCAGGCGGTTTTGCGGATATACATAAGGGACAGTTGCGAGGCGAACATGTTTGCCTCAAAGTTATCAGGCTCTATCAAACGTCCTCGTATCAACATCTTGTCAAAGTAAGCCTCATCTCTTAACGTTCATTGTGTGTACCTGACGTTTCCTAGGTAATCGCTCGAGAAGCCATTCTTTGGGGCCAGTTATCACATCCAAATGTTCTCCCATTCTATGGTTTATATCGACTTGATTCCCGACTATCGTTTGTCTCTCCTTGGGCAGACAACGGAAACGTTAATGACTTCCTGGAAAAGTTTCCTGACGCAAATCGGACTCTATTGGTGAGATTTTTTGCTAGGAGGAACTGGGAGCGCATCGGTTGACGGCATTCCCGAAAGGTTTTGGACACAGCGGAAGGCCTCGCATATCTACACACGAACAATATCGTTCACGGCGATTTGAAAGGGGTAGGATGGATCCTCTGCATCTCAAGATGAACTACCTGCTTACCATACTCCAAATTCAAAGGCGAACATTCTTGTTGATGGGGCTGGCAGAGCATACCTAGCAGATCTCGGCCTTTCAGCCATCGCTGATCCGCAGATCTTGCACTGGATGTCGCATTCTTCCGCAGCATCGAAAGGAGGGACGGTCAGATGGCAGGCCCCAGAGCTAAATGTCCCTGAGTCTGAAGATGAAAACTTTGAAGGTGGCTCTGCGCCTTTGCAAATCCATAACACGATGGCGACGGATATTTATGCGTGGGCATGTACCTGTTACGAAGTATGCCCTCCTGCCTTTTTTGCATTGTTAGGCTCACAGTTTTCTCAGATTCTCACAGGACTCCTCCCTTTCTTCGAGTATTCTCGCGACCATACGGTCATGATAAAAGTTGGGGCTGGCGTAAGACCCTCCCGCCCAGTAAAACTCATGGATCAATGGATCAAGTGGGGACTGACGGACCATATCTGGAATCTAATGACGGGTTGCTGGAAGCACGAGCCTTCAAGCCGCCCTCCCATCTCTGAGATCCTCGCACAGCTAAGAATCGTGAAGCCGAAAGACACAAGACTAGCCACGCGCTGGGCACAATCAGCAAAGCAATTCCGCGGTTCTGCCGATCAGGGCCCTCCCTCCTTCACCTTGGAGGAGCTTGAGGGCATACTCTCACTGTAGCACCATTGTGTAGATCAAACACCATCGATTTCGAAATCGGTCCTTAGTCCCGACCCGAGTGCCATCCTATCATAGATGTGAAAGCCTTCCACGACATGCCCCTTGACTACTCTTCCTCGTTGGATAGGAATGACTTTTAGCTGCACGGCGGGTTCCCACAGCGGTGACGTACATCCCCGTACCCTCCATTCTACGAAAATCTGTTCGAACGGCCGCTTCCAAGCCTGACCCGGCACCGCCCACCTTCAAATCCGCTTTAAAAAAGCACGAAGAGTGGATCGAGAAAAGCCGAGGAAGATGCCACAGCGTTCTCTACCACTCCCACCTACGTTGCCAAACCACCTTCCTCCGTTGTCTCGCCAACGGACATTCTGCCAGCGGCAGGCTCAGACTAAGGCCAGCCGATCGACACCGTGTCTGAGCCCGTTGCAGAGGATGCAGGAACTGAAGGAGCAGGGGGACGTTCCTTCGAAGCCAGCGGACAAGTTGGAACCAGAGGAAAGCCTGTAGCTGCGAAGGTAGACGATGCAGACGATGAAGCTCCATCGAAGCTAGTGCAGGGTATGAGGGAGGAGAGCGTCTGGGGCACGCAGACAGTGCAGGTGGCTCGTATACGGTTCTCGAACCCCTCGTCGCGACGTCGCCGAGCCAGGAGGATCTTTGTAGGAGTGAGCACTGAGGACAAACTGAGGATCTGTTAGGATCCGTTCCACGCTTGTTTAGTCATGTTTGCCTGAGCCTTTGGTGGTGCTCAGTTAGTTTCTGTTGGTTGCTGGCAGTTCATCCAAGGTTGATCCTACCTTGAATCTATTCATTCACGTTGCGTTCATCACACTGTGTGCTACTTACATCCTGAGTCTGCGACCGCTCTAGACATGCTCAACGTCGCGGATGGCGAGGAAGAAACGCCGGATGAGGAAACGATGCATCGCTAAACCATATCCCAATGCTGGCATAAACGCGGGAGGTGGAATACGTGGGGTGGTGCAGATGAGAGGAAGAGATTCCATGGCAGCGGATGCGGACGATGAAGGTGCAGAAAGCCCAGGCCTAGTTCCAGTTCTGGGGCCAGCAAAAGAAAGCGGAGATGGAGGAGATCCCGTGGCAGCAAATGCAATGGATGAAAGCGCAACTTGGCCTTGGTCCGACCCAGAGACCAGAAGTGGAGGTGGAAGAACCTCAAGGGAGCAAATGATGAGAACGGGGTGTTTGATCATCCGAGTACGCTCACTTGTTCAAACAACTTTCCCGATGAACCTCCATCCGCGCGACAATGAGTATACGCACCCTTACACATGTTTGTGACAGAAATCAGGGAAGGTATACAGCCCTTGATACCCTGCATATCCTATTATCTGGGCGTCTAAAAAACGCGTGTTCCGCATGAGGGAGGGGCGAGGACGAGGACAATCAACGGTGGCTTTTTAAGGCCATCCCTCTTCTCATCTCTCCTCCTAATGCGTCCAGTCCCATCTTCAGACACACAAAATCTCGGGATTCAGGCCGCACGCATCACCGATGCGTATTCCACGAGCTCTCGTAACCGAGAGCGCCTCCCCATCGACCTGTTGAAGCTTCGCGTTCGAACCTTCGAATGTGAGCTTGAACAAGAGAGGCAGCGTCACCTAACCACTGGCCAGTCAATGCCACCCGAATGGTCCGCTTCTCTAGAAAGAGAACGCCTCATTCTTCTCGATCAGATCCGGCAGAGCGAAACTAACCTCCTTCGCTCCTCATCCCTTTCTCACGATTCAACTGGCGTATCCACTGCTTCTAGTGCAATCGCTATCCGTACGCCTACTCCTCGACTTCCACACTCCGCCCCAGCTTCCATTTCTGTACACGAAGAGAAATCTACTGTAGACGGCGAGACCGTTATTTATGCTCCTACCCCCCGATTTCCCCAGTCTGCCCCTGCAACTATTTCCGCATATGAAGGTGCAGAACGTGGACGAAGCTCTACCCCATATTCTGTTCATGGGAGAGCGGTCAGCCGGCCTCGAGCAGCTACTACCCGTCCGTTCCCCGTTGTACCCTCACTTCCTCCCGACAACAGGGCAGGTTCTGCTGTCCTCTCGACCTCCAAAAAAGCAAAATGGGATAACCGATCACAAGTCTTTATTCATCGCGAGAGATTAGGATCGCCCTCTGTGTCTAAAGCTGTTCGTTCATCCATAGCCCTATCACGTCCACCCTCACGTCCGCGTTCGCGGCCCTTTCTTCTCCCTCCGATCAAGGTTGCAGACGTTCAGGCGACCTTCGCCAACGGTCTCGGTGAACATAGCGAAAGTCCGGAACGACGTCATTTCAGAAATGATTGTCCCTTCATGCCGAGCCCTCCTGCCTCACCTTCCCCGATCTCCGATGCGGAACGTGCCATAAGTCCAATGCAGGATTATGCTTCTTCATTGAGTCGCCCAGCCACACACACACCCTTATCCCCGCTGAACTTGCCTGTCAATGACTCAGGACGCCGGAGTGCAAGGGGGTGGTATCCTGCCGCGCCTCGCCCAGAGGCAAAGGATACCCTGCGTCATTTCGTGCTTTCACCCACTCGTCTACGTCTTACCGGAACGCAAAGGGAGAGGAGCTACGATGAGAAGGTGTTCAAAGTCTTCACTGAGGACGAGGGTCTGTACTTCCTCCACAAGGAAGTTGTACACCATCTGACCATATCTCGAAATCACAGATGAAAATGTTCTGCCTGTTCACGAAATACCCGACCGGGTTACTATCATAGCTGACACGAGCAGGTTCGACACCAGAAGCCCATCTATTGTTCCACCTCGTCCACCAGGTACACAATTTAATGTTGATTCTTCGTTGACAAAGAAGGACAATCCGACATTCCTTCAGCCCGATGTGTCTATTCCAATGCCACTGCTCGACTTAACCAGCCCTGACCTAGACAATTACGTCGTTTCCTCGGCCTCAGCCTATGACTCGCCAACTGTGAAGAGCCATAATACAGACAGCGGTGTGATGGCATTCAAGATCTCTAATATCTGCACGTACCTCGTCGGAGTGTTCCGGGACCTGACGAAGTACAAGAGGTTTCTGAGTTACCGGAATGAGGATGCACAGCGTCTGCTCAACTTCCTGCAGACGGTATGTATTTTATTCCATTCCGATTTACTGGGTTGCCTAAATTATATTACCATCCAGCTGTTAGACTCCTCTATGCTGGAAGAGCGATTCAGACGAATACTTCTCGTGGCTCTCCTGCGACTCTCGAGAAAATCCGAACTATTTCCTCAGTGCTTCGCCCTGACCGACGTGACGCGCGAAGGGGAGTATCCGGTGTCAGATGGACACTTCGGCGAAATTTACAGGGGTTGTTTTCGTGGGAGAGTTGTGTGTGTCAAGGCTGTCAAGATGTACGAAACGTCAGACCAAGCCTTGCTTTATAAGGTGCCGCAACTTATTCTTACTCTTGTAGTCGAGCTTTTACTCATCTATTCATTTGGCCTCCATCTAGGCATTCTCACGCGAGGCCGTGATTTGGGGTCAGCTTTCTCATACCAATGTCCTCCCATTTTACGGCATCTATCGACTAGGCGACACGCGTAACAGGATTGGTCTCGTTTCGCCCTGGATGCAAAACGGGAACGTCAATGACTTTCTGAAGAACAACCTGGACATAGATCGGCGTCTTTTGGTATACACCACCTCCACTTTCTTTTGAAGATTTCAGCCTGACAGTGGTTCCTCCGTTCCAGATCTCTGATGTCGTTGCGGGAATGCTGTACCTCCACGAGAACGGCGTCGTGCACGGCGACCTGAAATGTGCCAATATCCTTGTTACGGACTCCAAGCGGGCGTGCCTAGCGGACTTCGGCCTATCGGCTGTTACAGATGCCCATGGGCTCAAGAACCGGGAACTTTCATCCCATTACGCTGAAGGAGGGACAATTAGATTCCAAGCCCCAGAGCTCATTGACCCGATTCTTGAAAGTCCTAGAAGCGAGGCTAGCGACGTATATGCTTTTGCATTGGTCTGCTACGAGGTATGTCCTCCAGCCCAATTTGTTGAACAGACTTAACATCTCCGAATTTCCTTCAATCAGATATTCACAGGGAACCGTCCTTTTCCAGAAGTTAAGAACGACTACATGGTCATGGTCAAAGTTGCGCAGGGTGAACGGCCCACCCGGCCCCTTGGACAGGTGTATCTCGATTATGGACTGACGGATCTCATGTGGAGGCTCATGGAAGACTGCTGGAAGCAGGCCCCGAAGAACCGGCCCAATGCATATCAGATTGCTGAGAGGATCCCGCAAGGATTAGGCGCGGACCGGCGATGCTATGGCGGGTGGGGTGATCTTTCTCCGTCGCGGTTCAGGGCGTCGGATGGATGTGGCGATGGGCATGATGTTTCAGGAACGCTTCGTGTCCTGGAGACGACTGATATATTCTCATTCCGGTTTTTTTGAATTGTTTTCTGTCCGCTGCTGTCACCGGTGACCGGCGCTTCGGACTACTGCATGGGCGGTTAATCCTTCTGGTAAATAGGTTTATTCTTCTACATAGCCCGGTGCTATCTTGTCTGGGATTGATATCGATATCAATACCATTGCATTCCTTTGTCGCGCAGGATTGGCATACCTCTTGTCTCTCCGCGTGGCCCACACCCAGGTATCGACATTTGGATGACGTCTATCTTTTTGTTTCGAAGGGAAGACAAGTGCAGTCTACAGCATAGCCAATTCTACGACAATTTAGGTCCCCTTTGAGAAGGACATCTTCTGCTCGTAATTTCCGGTGAACCGGGAGCCTGATCAACAGATCGGACCCGGTACTAGAATTTCGTCGAAGCTCGGTAGTTTCTTGCTGAGCTCCTGGTACTTCCAATGCCTTCATTGGGCAAGCCGTGCGCTTCTACATCTACACACGCGATAATCGTATGTTATCTCGGGTTCATCTCCGAGTCGAAAGCTTACTACACTGGTTCGCTATAGGTCAAACGTGCGGTATTTTTACGCCTCAGAATTGCCTCAGCCCTGGGCGATCTTTCTCAACCTAAGCAGAGCGGGGGACTCGAAAACCAATCGACTATCATTTTGGAAAGGCCGTATTGAGTGTTATGCACGCTCATGGCGGCGGGATATAGTTATAGCCACCTAATGAGAAATATACTGTGAGATGGAGGTTTGCAAAAGTACATAGCCTCTTCTAATTAAGAAGGATATCCGGCACCTGTGAGTAGTATAGGTGAGTCGACGGGTATACACAGGTTTTAGTCTATACTGTTGGTAAGATAAGGAGAGGTATCGAAACAGTCTCGAAGGGGGCTGGTGGCAATAAGTTGTGTGGTATAACGAGTAGAGAAATGAAGGGAAGTGTAGTATCGGGGAATTGGCTTGAAAATGACACAGTAAATGGGAAATATAACCAGGGCATATTGTGCGATCCGATGGTGCCGGGGCTCTGAGCTTAGGAGCCCCAAATTGCTGATCCACGCACCACTGGCTTCTAAACTAGCAGGGCCTTCAAATAATGCAGAGCATCCGCCATCAGTGCATCATACCAACCAGCATTCCCACATCCCTGGGATGCCTTGAACCGCGATGGGGGAAAAGCGTCCCAACCTCCTTGTGCACGGGGATCAACCACATTTCGCGGCAGACGCAACATAATTTGGGAAGCTGTTAACCTGTCCTCCGGGAGCTGTGACCAGCATTCCTCCATGAGTCTCCACATGGTGTCATTCAGCCCACGACTCGAATACAATGGTCCCAGTGGCCGTTCGGGCCGCTCACCCTTCGAGACTTTGAGCATTGCAATGAAATCCCGGGAGATCTCTGAGAACGGGGGACGTCCCGCAAAAATCTAAGGTAGATGGTTTTACCTATGATCAGCTACATGAAAAATCATGAGTGATATGAACACAATATACCTCGTAGCAAACCATTGCGAAAGCATATACATCACTCGCTTCGCTTCTAGGACGTTCGCAATCTAGGTCGAATAACTCCGGGGCTTGGAATCTGTCAGTCGTCTGTCCTCCCTCCGAATTAACAGATGATCGAGATAGCTTCGTGTCATGGGTGGTCGTGACTGAAGAAAGGCCAAAGTCCACTAAACAGGCCCGCTTGGAGTCTGTAACAAGGATGTTGACACCTTTCAGATCTCCGTGGACAATACCGTTATGATGAAGGTACAACATCCCTGAGGCGACGTCAGAGACCTGGAGCATGAAATCTAGTCAAAACAGAGGTAGCTAGAAAACGAAGAGGATACGATGTACCAAAAATTGCCGATCGGTGTCTGGGTTCTTCTCCAAGAACTCGTTGATATTCCCATGCTGCATCCAGGGCGAAACGAGACCAATGCGGTTGTGTGTGTCGCCTAGTTGAAAAATGCCATAGAATGGCAGGACATTGGTGTGAGAGAGCTGTCCCCACAGCAGAGCCTCGCGCGAGACATCCTAGAGGGAAACAAGAAAGTTGAATCAGAAAGGAATCCGTAATCTGTTGAGTGGGCATACGTTATAAAGGCATGCTCGTGCATGATCTGACGTGGTATACAGCCTAACAACCTTGAGACAAACGACCCGATCCCGGAAACGGCCCTTGTAGATGTCGCCACAGTGCCCGCCTGTAACTGGGTGGTCCCCTTCGCGTATTACGTCTGTCAGGGTGAAGCATTGCGGATAAAGGTTGGATTCGCTGGAGAGCCCGAGAAGAGCGGCGAAGACGATTGTTCTGAACGGTTGGCTGAGTGAAGTTCTGTCTAATAGCTGAAAATCGATGAAACTTATTAAACCGGCGGCGGCATTGATACAGAAACATACAGTCTGGAGAAAATTGACCAAACACTGCGCCGCTTCGTCCCGGTATTTGAGAAACTTCGTGCACTTGTCCAAATCACGAAACACGTCCATCAGATAACTACAGATGCGGTCCGTCGACCGCATTTGATGTTCTACTATAGAAACGCTCTCCACGTTATCAGTATTCCCATTTACCCTTGTGCAAGGGTCATTGTCGTCCACCGGCAACCTGTGGTTGAGGTCTATCGTTCCCGGGGATAGATATGGCAAGGTCTGTGCATCGCCTCGTTGCGTGGAGATATGTGCATCGCTGGTGTTGACGTAAATAGCAGGAGAACAAGGTCTGTATAATAGCAACTGAGGAAAGGGGGCCTGGAGAACCTGAGGGCGAAGAGGACGAGGGGCATGAATGACAGTTTTGGCGCCTTCCTTAAGCGAGTGGCAAGGGATGCTCGATCGAGGGAGGGGCATCTCTGTTACAAGTTCGGGAACGACGCGCCCATGGGTGGGTGAGATACGATGAAATGCATCAGTAATGTGTCGGCTTAGGAGAGTGTCCGTCCCAGTGGGCTGTGGAAGAAGCATTGGAATGACAAGAAGGCCAATATTTTGTGAACCACAGATTATGCGAGTATGAACAAAGGGGAGGAGGCCTCGTGTTGGGGTGCATCATTTTAGTGATTGGACGCCAATGTAACAGGGTACTTGTTAGTGGACCGTAAAAACGCGGAGGGCCAAATTCGGGATGCACAATCTGACGCCGATGTGAGGGAGATTTTCTAATACTCAGTGCTCATTGACAGCTTGCGAATGGGTATGTAAGTAGTTGGTTCATGTCACTGCGGCCAGGACCCCTGACAACCCCCCAAAATGCCTGATCCGCCCAAAAAAATTCCATGCCCGGACGAAACCTCAGATTTTGGG
>JABCKH010007690.1:0-46426 GCA_018851285.1 Lyophyllum semitale | reverse complement strand
TTAGTTTGGTCTAGTTTGGTATGATAAGATAAGATAACATTTTTCTCTGATATAACATTGTGTGCACAAGTCCATACAAGCGGTACGAGCGGCTGGTTTTAGGAGCCTGGAGGTGGCCTTGTGTCAACGATTATGTCATTATCTGATCAGTTCGTTCCCAATTCGTAAGCTTACTTCGATCACACTTCATCAAAACAAACTGCAACGAAGTGCCATCATTTTCGAACTGAAGCGAAGTCAATTCGATTTCATTTCACTTCGGCGGCAACACTAATTGTGCCCGACTTATCTATAATCTAATGATATGGAATTTACCTCCGAGGACTGTCGGGGTTTAAATTGATCTCCGATCACCGCTTGGATTCTGTCGCTGATTTTGAGGCCATGTAACAGTACTTAATTATAATGAACACCACTTACTTAGCAGCTCAATGTATTACACTTTAATTAAAATTTTTAATGAAGATAGTTCATGCGCGAAAATGACATATACATATCGTTTGCGAGAAGACGCATGGCCGTTGGCGTGCCCGATGCCCGTTGATGTTCTTTATTTTTTCCAAAGGATATTTGGTGATGTGTGGCTAAGACATTCCGGCATAACCGGCAACTCTTCCCGGCAGACTTCTTTTGACATTTGATGGGATCGAATAAGACAGATCGACCCTCCCCTCTCTCCGATGGAGTCTCAGGTCCTGAGTGCAAATGCGGGAAAATACTTACCTGACTGGTGTTGGGGTCGACGCGTCGTGAGGTAACCGAGCTCGTGGTCAAGAGGACTGGATGATGGAGAACGTTGGGAGAACGATGTTTGGGAGGTCTAGGTGACTATTGCGAATGAAAAAAGTGACAGAGACGTGAGAGTGTTGAGCCTGTGACTCGAGCTCTACAGCGACGATGATCGTGCCGGAGACAAAAGTGGTTCAGCAGAGGCTACTAGGGGGCACCACTTTCACTGCTCTCTGGAAGTTACGGCGGGGGCGGACGTAATATCTCCTATTTCTCGACCCATCGCTCCAAATCGTTAGGACTTTCCCAGAACGTACTGTTTAAATATCATACAGTTTCATTATATTGTAAAAGCTCACAATATGGTACCTGCAGGAGAGTGACGGTTAAATAGGATGTGCGAGCGTGACGTTCGTCAGAAACGCCATTGCATCCTTCCTGTAAGTATCTGCTGTGATTCCCTGACTGACAAGCCCATCGGAGAATGTCAGGAGTTGGCGAGTGGCGACCGTGTACTTCGGCCACTGAAGACCCGATTTGGCATTGGGATCGAGGCTCACAGCGAAGCGTATGAGGTAGTCTGCCATCCCGCCACCGCCATAGACGTTGAGGATGTCCGATGCGTGGACCTAGAATTGTACGGGGTATCAGAAACCTATCTTTATGATCGAATGAGAGGGCACTCACAGATCCCAAGACAGGTAAAACCTTGAGACGCTTACTTACTGAGAGCGATGCTGATTCGTTGTCTGAACAATATCAAAAAAAAAGCAATGACTCACCGAAGGCCCATGTATTCTGTTTCCCAGAAAGTTGATCAAGGAAAAATCTCCGAGGCGCTTGGAAAACACCGTCCCCCATGAAAGCAGCGATGCGCTTGAACTGCGGCGTGATACCATTGAGGAATCCAGTATTGAATGGCGAGCCCTGCGTGATGTCTGCCGGATATAGTTGGAGTAATCTGTCGATGTCGGCACTGGGAACACCGGGAAGGAACGTATCCGTCATATAGGTCTTCAGTTGGGCGTCCGTGCTAATGAATGAAAGCCATGATGAGAGATTTGAGAGATCGGCAGGCGCAGAGGTAACGTACGTGATATTTAGACTTGAGAGGGAGAAAAGAGTGCCCTCATCATCACAATCGCCTGGGGATAAAATCAACGTTGGATTACAGACAGGGGTTACATGATGCGTACCTGTGACGAAGGGGATATTCGCGACCTTGCCTTGCTGTACCAGCTTCTGTGGGTTGTCCGTCAAAAACACCCCGTCTGCGCGAGGAACCCAGGCAAGACTCAATGACTACGGTCGTAGCAAAATGAATCAATATCCGATACGAGAGAAATAGTCTCCCAACCTGATAAGCAAAGATTCCTGGGGATTTGTTTATGGCTGCCTTTAGAGTGTTGTACGGAACAGTTCTTAGGCATGCGAGGGTGTCTGCAGAGCCGGAGCACCCAGTCAGAGACACGATCGCATCGTAATACTTCTGACCGTGCGTGATGTCTGCAACGGGAATGGGAGATCCGGATTGCATGAAGCCGGCACGGAAGAGACCCTCCGTGTTTCCACCATTTGCCACCATCTGTAGAGATACAGAGATAGCGCCAGAAGATTCGCCCCAACTGTAGGAAACGTGAGATGAATCTATAATTACAAGGATTGGGACCGTCAACTTTACATCGTCACCTTGGTTGGGTCGCCGCCAAATGCACCTATATATTTCTGGATCCACCGTAATGCCTCACGTTCTGAGGATAGGGTTTCCTGGCGGTACTTTTACAGATAAGGGGATGGGCTTACGGTCTTGCAAACCAAGATTCCCAACACCAGCATCCTTGACCTCCTGGCTGCTGAGGAAACCAAATCCTAATGCAGTATCATGTCAAAAAAGGACGGGGACAGTAAAAAGAAGAATGATGACCTGTTACCCTGTTATACATTTAGCGGCAATGTATGTTCAGAGGGATATTGTGCGTTACCTGTGGTTCATGCTGACGTAGATGGCAGGGGTACCAAGCGCGATTGAGCGGTCGACTATGACACCTCCGTCATACCTGAAAATGGAGTAGTAAGTAAAGGTTTTAATGATCACAAGCTTCACAGCTTACATTGTAGTACTTCCGAGTTCGAAACCACCTTGAAGGCACATCAATAAAGAGCGACCGACTCTGAGATCCGCGATCACCTCCATAGATCCACTATACATGCATGACATTGACATGGGCAATGCTTCGTAAAGAAATATCTATACTTACCACAATCACAGGAAGTTTGGATGTCGGCGTAGCGCTGGCCGGCTTGACGACATTGATGGTAAGACCTGATTGTTAAATCAATGAGATGGTACTGGTAGCTTGAGTCTATAAAGGGATGAAAGACATACAATCCTCAGAGTCCGGAAAGACGAGACCAAATACAGAGTTGACGATGTAGTCCACCGCTTCCGCCGCCAGACCTGTCAAAACGGGAAGCTCGATCGCCTGTTGTGGGCACGACAGGCCGAAAGACGTTGCGGCCAAGTTTCCTGTGTATGCAGGAATTGACTGGGGTAAACGGAATCGAAGGTCTCCCGTTCTTCAAGTTGAGAAGCGATGAGTCCGATGACTGAAGTTTGGTGAGAAACGTACTTACGGGGGTTTGGCGAACGGGATACCCAGGAATTTCGACACGCTTCCGGAGCTCGTCCCAGTGACCGTCGCGCTGTCAAGCTGAACAGCGGGCGCTGCAAGAGGGGATGCAGCGACGGTGCTGGCCCAGATGCCTAGTAGGAGGATAGACGCGTGCAACATCGTCATCCCCAAGGTTCGAATGATACGTCGAAAGCAGGTTTGACAATCGCGACAACCTTACAGCTTTTTATAGCAAAAGATCAAGGCAAGAAGTCGTTTCATAAGTAGACGCCGAGCCATGGTTCGCTATGGGGGATAACATCACGAGCTCGCAGTACCATACGGTAGTAAAAACTCCCGATAGATCATATTCTGTAAAACATCTCTCACTAGAAGTCAGAGAACCGCGCTGCGCGTGCAAATGGCAGCATATCCCCGATATAGCTCCCCGCGTCTCCTTGAGCAAGCCTGACAACGCCCGCGAGTTCTGAAAGTGACAGCAGTAGTAGTAGTACGGTCTGAAGCAGTCTGAAGCCTTTCAAGAAAACACACCACCCTGATGGGTGGCATGTGGTCATGGGATCTAACAAGGACAGTCCGTGACTCTCCGTGATCGCTTAACGGTCGTGGTTGCGGTGGTCGCGACATGATTTTCTGGGGAAGGCAATATCAATATCACAAGCCATGCTTTCCTCGCTTTTGACTGGAGTCACAAGTCTGTCAAGTAGAAATTTCAAGACCTAGGGCTAGACCTCATGCTGCCAGACCAAACGTTCTAGATAGCTGAAGTCTGAGAGTAGTATGCCTCGAGACTGCGTAAGTTGTGCGCAAGGCACGCGGTGCTGTGCAATATCGATTCCCGCTATAATTGTTAGTTCAGGTGATGATACCGTCTGGGGGAATGGAAGGGAAACCCTGTGGCGTATAGACCTGGGGATCACAGGGCGCCAGTGCTGCTACTTCCGAATCAATGGGGAAGTCAGGATATATAGATTTTGAGAAACTGCGGCACTGGAGCCTGATTCGAAGCCCAGTAGAAGGTACAAGTAAGATTGCATGTGAATAGACCAGCTCGATTCAAATCTCCCCATAACATGCATGACCATTGTTGGACCATTGAGTCCACTTGTTCAAGTCGGATGTCGACGCAAGTCGAAAGCTGTTCGCAAAAGGTTAGGGTTTACAGTGGAAGATCGCGTCATCGACCTGAGATTCCGAACGAAATGGCGTATAAGTATGTAGACCTAAGAATCACAGCTGCAGGGGCCAGTGCTGCTACTTTCGAATCAATGGGGAAGTCAGGATATATATAGATTTTGAGAAATTGCAGCACTGGAGCCTGATTCGAAGCCCGGTAGAAGGAGGATCAGACTGGTTGCATGTGAATAAGCTGTAGACCAAATCTCCCCATGACATGCATGACCATTGAATCTGACCATTCCACTTGTTCAGTTGAAAGCTAGGAGTTGGCGTCATCGACCCGAGATTCCCACCAAGCGTACAGTACATTGGTGTGACATATCGAGAAAGCGATCCTCAACTCAACAGAATTCTGTTTTACAACGGCATCCTTCCAAACAAGGCGCACCAGGATTACAGCAGCAGATGCGTTAATACACCCATCACAACTGCCAACGCAGCGGGCGAGCCATTCCATGCCAGGCCTGCCGCAGCGTTTTGGCCACCGCCCGCGGGCACGGCGAGGAGGTTGGGGCACTGCGGTGCCGCGAGCACGCCGCCGTAGGCGCTTGCGATCCATAGCACGACGCCGTTCGTCCATCCAAAGCCAGCCTGCACATTCAAATGGACGTAAGTACTGAGACAGACAAAGTGAAAGGAGGGAAATGTGCTGCTTACCTGAACGGTATACTCTCCGCCGCGCCCGGCCGAGTCGATTCCCAAGTTCGAGAATTTCTCAAACATCTGAATGAACAGTCAATGAAGACATGAAGAAGCAGGGTTGAGACGCACATTTCCGGTATTTTTTATGCTCTGAGTGACATTGAGCTGCGCATCCGGTAGCCTTGGCACCAAACCCTGAATCGAGCCGCCCGTCGCATGCCTTCATCCAGACCGCATTAGCTTCATGTCCAGATGACGAGACCGCGGCATAGCTACTCACCAGCTGCAAAACGCGCTAGTAATATACCGGTTCGCGAGCTGCCTCTCCAGCGCCTTGCCCCATCCTTCCCCGTCCACAGCCTTCCCGCCGTTCACAACTGTACCATTTCCCTTGTTGATGTCCGCGCCCGATCCCGAGGTGGTGGCGTTCGTTACCACGCCGTTGGCATTGGCGTGGAGCGGCTGACCGGGGAGCTGTGACTCGTTGAGCCCGAGTTGGCCCTGCGGAATGAGGTTGAAAGTAGATTGTGAACTAGAAGGCGTGGGAAGCGGCCCGGAGGTGACGTTGGATGGGAGGGCGCGCAGAGCCTGCAGCGCGATGTACTGGTGTGGGGGCCATGTGTTTGGCGCGTCCCTGCAGGCAACGTGTGTTAGTAGGTATGACAGCGATGGAAATCAGGAATCACCATTGGAGCCCGGAGTCGACGAAGGTGGAGGGGAATGTGCCGTTATAGCGGTTGAGCACGAGGTTGAGTGAGGAGAAGTGGCCGAAAGCCTTCTCCTGGCTGCTCAGGATCTCATCGGGGATGATACCACTCCAGAGGGGGTAGAAGTTCGCTGCGCTGAAGATGTTATTCCGTGCCTTCGTCGCGAGGTTGTAGTCGTAGAACGCGAGCTAGAAAACGGGATGAAGTGCTGATGAGCCAAAAATCGGTAATTGCAAAAATGGGGAACATACTTTGGAGGGGTCCCAGTTAAGGTCGAGGATGGCGGTGCGGAGGTCTGCTGCCGCTGTGCGGTGTCTGGATGCTGCACTTTGGTTACCAGATCCGTAGAGATTGGCAAGAAGAATGTGATTCTTGTCTGGAAATGAATGAAGCGTGTAAATCATCGTGTTCGTGGCATCTACGCAAGGAAGAGCGTACAGATAATACTGTTGAGATCAACGGCAATGGTGTTCCTGACATTGAGACTCCGAAGGCCGTTGTTGCTGCTGTCGCTGGTGGGGGCAAACCATCGGACAGTGTAATCCCATCCTAGAAAGCCAGTCCTTGTCAAGCGCTGATCCGCGCCAGATAGCGATGACTTACCGCTCTCCGCACCGCTGGCAAGCTCGGCATACAACGCAGCTTTTTGGGTATCGTTCAGATTGTTGGGTTCGTTAACAGTCACATAATCTGTCGAGCAAGAGTCAGCAGCCAGAATGACAACACCACCCACGGAAGTTATTTAAGGCACCTGTGCGGTAAGACTCTGGACGTGGGGCGCTGTTGTTGACTGCGTATCTGTAGACCTTGTGGGTCACATTGGACGAGGGAGTCACCTGAACAGAGCGATTGTCGTCGAACCACTTAAGCTCTTTCTATATGAACACAAGCCCCATGAGTGTCTGGAGTAGTGTTCCAACGGTATGGCGTACCTCAGCCAAAGGCAGGGCGCGTGCGAGAATCGATCGATCACCACTGGTTGTGACATATCGTGACAACATCTACCAGAACAAGTCAGCCTACCGTCAGGCCCAAGTTACAATACTCCTGACCTGAATGAACAGAGGCGGCTGTGATCTATTCAAATCTGGAAAATAGTGAGGTTAGAATAGGAGATAAGGAGCAGGCTGAAGTGTCCATACAATAAATACGACCACCGTTGGGAATAAACCCTATGTGCTCTAGCTCATCCATAAAGTTCTGCAGCGTCGCATTCACAATATCAAAGAGCTCCGACTCAATGAGACCTTCCACGATCCAGAAACTGTCCCAGTAATATTGTTCCCTAAAGCGACCACCTGACCACACAAGTTAAGCTTCTCAACGACCACAGAAGCAGGAGCGACACGTACCGGGTACCGCAAAAGTGTGATTGAGCGGAATCAGGGAGCTCTCGCACCCACTGGTTCCACCTGCGCAAAGTACCGACGAGTTCGTGCCCCTGATTAGCTGAGCCCAGTAACCATGGACCGTCTGCGAGAATGCTTTGACGATGGGCTCAGTAACGTTGTTGAGGAATGCAGGGTTCGGTTTGAAGCTCGGGAGCGAGAGCGCCTCGAGCTCGAGGCCCTCTCCTTTAAAGTTGGTGTTCACAAAGTCGACAACCTGGCCAACTGTTGGTGTTGACGAGAGATTTTTGAAGGCCGCAAGCACTTCTTGTGCCGTTTTGCTGGTAGGCTGATCATTTATGGATCAGCACATGCAGCGGAAAATCAGAGATGAAGACAAACCTTGTCTGCGAACGTCTTGTCGTCAGGGAACAGATGTGCAAGGTTAACCGTTTGCAATAACTACACGGCGCGTTAACTCGCATAAATATCAAATGGAGGAGTTGCTGGGGAGAGAACACCAACCTCCCCAGCGCAGAATATATCCGAAGGGCACCAAGGCTGCTTCGGAGGCAACGCAACCTGCGATGGCAAAGGATCCCCGAGAGCAGCAGACGGGCTTGGAGTGGCAGTCTGTACGGAGGCGCTGGAGACGGATGTCTGGGCCTGAACGAGCCCCCTTCGAGCAATACACGCGAGCACTGCTAGTGCCGCAGTGAGCATGGTGGGCACTGGAGCGGTTATCAAGGGCGCTTATGCGTACTCTACAGGTTTTATAGGGGATAGGTAGGGCGAACATCGATCAAATAGGATCAAAAAAGCGTGGGCGCGCGGGTGCATAACGAACAGTACCCAGCTGGCCAACCCCTAGCTCAGTCAGGCCAATGAGCAAAGGCAGGCAAAGGCTGAGCTTATTTTTCTTTGGTCCATGGAGAAAGGTCGTCCTGATCAAAATGTCACGGTCTCGGCGATATTCGCTGATATCCGTTGCCGAGAATTGGCAAATACCCCCACATGCGGGGTAGAGCTATTTAATGCTCACTCTCACTCGAGTCGAAGCGCGTCCTCAGAGGGCGAACACGCCTTTCAAAACAGGCGCATTGTGACCAAGAATGCCATGGATAAGCCTACATCATACTCCTACATACATACCTGGTAGAATAATTACTGCAAATAGACACGAACGGGCGACTGGATCATCCCCGATCATGCGCACCGTATGGTCAGGCAGGGTCTTCATTGAGGGCATTTGGGTCAAACTTGGGCGACAACCTGCCAAGGCGACGATTCCACAAACCTAGGATCATACTCTAGCCCCACAAATGATGGTCATCTGAGTAGACGCATCGTCCAAGGAACCGCGCTCTTTCATCAATATACCTGCGCAGGTTGAATGAAAGCGTAAGAACTCAACGACGCGTCGCTCCGACTCCCAAAGACTCCCAAGAGCCCGAGTCATTTCTTGCTCGATCGGTAGACGTCAACGATTCACAAAATCATAGCAGCTCCATACGTTTGTCAGAGAAGGAAAAAGCATATCATTTACATCTCTGCGTGGATCGAATTGTAAACTCACGTCAC
This sequence comes from Lyophyllum semitale, assembly GCA_018851285.1. NCBI lineage: Eukaryota > Fungi > Basidiomycota > Agaricomycetes > Agaricales > Lyophyllaceae > Lyophyllum > Lyophyllum semitale. The sequence goes on along the minus strand of JABCKH010007690.1, from coordinate 37,627 downwards.
GGTAAGCATCTTCTCTCACTGTCAGGCGCTCCTGTGCTGATGCTGACAGTCCATCCCGACCCAAAGTCCGCAAAGTACTATACTCGTGGGAAGCCACGTGCACCTCAGCAGACAAGAACTCCAATGCTACGCAACGCACCTGCCCTCTTGAAGAGTAGCAAAAAATAGCCTACCCCTCACACCCAACATCAGTCCACAAGCAGCTTGTCTGTCAGGAGTCCTTCGTTGTATGCCATGCTTTCAAAGATCACTTGCCGCCAGACGCTGACAGTGAGCTCAACCGCCTCTTCTTCAAGAACCTAGGGGTGTCGCAATCAACTGTCAGTAGAAACAGGCACGAAATACGGAAAAAAACTGACTGGTTCTAGTCCCTCGACCAGTTTCTGCGGTGCCTTATGGTCCTTCAGATGCTCCAGCACATACATGATCAGATCTTCCTCCTCCATCTCTCCAAGATACTTCATCATCAAACGCTTGGCCAGAGGCTCAAACTTGCGGTCAATGATTGTCTGTGAGGTGTAATTAGCCGATTCCAGTGCAAATAAAGGCTGAACTCACATCAGACAACCCATCCCACCTAACCTTCGCCTTAAACAGCGTCTCCTTGTCACTTGGAACCGACGCCCGGATCCTCTCCAGCCTCTCCTTGGTCTGCTCCCCGCTCTCCGCCACACTGAAATCAAGCTTGACAAGCGGTACCTTCCGCTTCTTGGCCGCGTCTTCTTCCTCATCCTCCTGTCCGAACACAGTTGCCTTATCCTTTGGTGCAGTAGGCTCCTTGAACGGCGCTACAGCGATGGAAACATTCAACTTGACGGGCGCACCATCGTCCAGCAGTAGACCAGCCTTGCGTTGTTCCTCCGCCAGCGCCTGCATCTCGTCCATTTGACGCGCCAGGAAGTCTTCCGACTCGCGTCGAAGATTCTCCGCCTCCTGGTCCTCAAATCTCCGTGATTTAGCATCGGCGGCTTCCTCTGCCTCAAGCCGCCTGGCTCGCAGATGACGCCAACGTGACCTGTTGGAAGGTGATAGGTAAAGGGCAAGGAGGCAGAAAGTGAGGTTAGACATACCGGTCGACGTAGAACATCTCATCACTCTCGTCATCGTCCCAGATATGCAATCGCTCGCGCATTTCAATGCGTTGACGGTCCTCTGCCTCCCCAGTCGCCCGTTCACGAGCAATCGCACGCTCAAGAGTCTGGATGCGCGTTCGTTCCCGAGGCTCGTAGCGCCGCTCACGCTAGTAAAAAACGATATATCAGCGCCGAATATTTAGCAAGACATTTACCAACTCACATCCCGGAAAGAAACCTCCTCTTCCCGTCGCCTGGTCTCCTTCCTCTCCTCTTCTAGCTCCTCATCAGTCTTTGTTGGCTTCGCTGCTGCATGACGCCCTCCACCGTCATATGCACCCGCGCCCCCCTCCTCCCCTTTCACGAATCCCACCGGTTTACTGTACCCTTGCGCACCCTTCCCATATCCCTGCTCCTTCCTCGGCTGTGACGCGCCCGGCGCCCCCCCGGTTGACGGTTGCTGTTGGCCCTGTGGCTTGCCCCACTCCCGTACTTTTGGGCCACTCGGCGCCGCATTCATGGGAATACTCTCGCGCACGTCGCGCATCTTTTCGCGCTCGCGCTTCGCCGCCCGCTCACGGAACTGTGCGATTTCAGAGATGACGAGCCCACGCTGCGTCTCGGGGAGATCTGCTTCTTGCAGGTCGTGCAGATGCGGAGGGATGACGTACTTCTCCTTATCTATGAGCCCGTTGTTTGCTGCGTCCTGTGACATGCGATTGATGTCCGCCACAAGTTCGTCGAGCATCGCTTTTGATTTCGCCGTCGCCGCATCGTCAGCCTGTAGAATATTTTGCATAAATAATACATTTTTGGTGCTCAATATCGCATTTTTACGCACACTTGTTATCATTCGCTGTGACTGGTAGGCGTCGAGGAACGCCCTAGTCTTTTCGTCGGCTTTTACCTGTTCAACAGTCCTTGACGTAGGCTTGAAATGAGCACGCAAGACTGAATCAACGCACCAGTAGTTTTTTGTTCGCACAGCCATCCTCCAGCGCCGGCAGCTCTATGCCATTCATCAGCGAAAGCGCACGCAGCGCCCCATCGGGCTCCTCAAATTCTGCGAAGCCGAAACCTTGAGGCTTGTTTGCTGGCGTGATTAGGCGCTTGAACGACTTGATGGGGCCACATGCCTTGCATATGTGTATAATTGAGACCAAGATATGTAAGACAAGAAGAAGAAATCGACTATACCGAAAGAAGTTGATTAAGGAAGGCATCGGTAATGCCTCCAGATATCGAGCCCACGAAAAGGGTTGTTTGCTTCTGTGCTTGGGGCGGGACAAACTGCATTTGTTGCTGCTGTGCGAGAGCCGACATTGAGGGACCCTGGCCGTAAGACGGCAAAGGTGGACGCAGACCAAGTCCTAACCGATTGGGCATAGGTTGCATCTTTGCAAATTTGAGCTGTCTGTCAAATTATTGAGACATTTATTTCGGTGAAAGACTGTAGAATATCTTACGATAGTCAGAAACAAGGAGAGCCGTGGACAAACAGGTGGTGAAAGAAAGCGAAGAGAGCGAGAGGGAAGCGTCAGACGTCGTCGTTCTGGGAAGAACTAGGACAGAATTCCCACGCTAGCGCTCAGACTCTTGTTCAATCCTAGTCCAACTGCTCTGCAACATGGTTCTCTTCTTCACATCCAATGGTAATTATGCATAAATCTGTCTATTTAACGCTCTCACAATAGCTCTTATCAGCCGTCGAGCCATCCGCAATAATCTACATGGGTCGGGACAAGGTAGAAAGTCAGTGACATCGTCGATACCAAGTGAATAAACCCACAACAATCGTACTTCTAGACGAAGAGCTAATAAAATATGCATGGCCTCAAGACATCTGGTTCCACGTCGACAAACTGTCCTCTGCGCACGTCTACCTCCGGATGCCCAACGACATGGCTTGCGAGAGCATTCCGGAGGCCCTTCTAGCGGACTGTGCACAACTTGTCAAGGCGAATTCCATAGAAGGTATTGCAGATCATATTGATCTGTCTGCGGCTGTGAATTCATGAGGATCGGATAAGGCAACAAGAAGGACAATTTGACCATCATATATACCCCAGGTGACAACCTGAAGGTGGGTGTGATCCCAATGTTGTGAAATGAGAAACTCCCGGCAAATGTGCGATAGAAATCGGGGGATATGGCTGTGGGGCAGGTTTCATTCCACAATGATAAACGGGTGCGCATAGCAGCTTTAGATGACTTTCATTATAACTGACTAAAGTCATTTCACAGGTTAAACGAGGTGACCACTCTGCTCCCAATCTCTGGAATCCCTTGTTAATTCCATCGAAAAGTGCACGTCGCAAAACGTGAAAACGTCATCGTCAATCGGCTGAACAAAACCAAAGTCGAAAAAATAGTCGACCACGAGCAGGAAAAGGTGGACCGTATAAAAGCCGAATCTGCGGAGCGCAGGGCAGCTGCAGCCGAGAAGGTACGTTGCCGAAGTTTATAACCTCATGTCGTTACGAACTTTACCGTCTTGCAGAAAAAGGCTGACCTAGAACTCGCGCGCCAAAGGGAGGCCGAGAAGGCTGCACGATCGTATGACTCAATGTTCAACGTTGAGGAAGACGAAGACGTCCCTCGGAAGACCGGCAGAGAATTGGAAGAGGATTTTATGTAATATATCTACCAGAACATTGCTCCGCACTTCGATGCGTCCTCAAATTATCGCAAACGTACGCGTCAAGGCTTAAGCCCTAAGAGGCCGACTTTACATGCGCATTCGCCATAGCATTGCTGCTTGCATCTGATTCTCTGTGGAGCTGACCACGTCCCAGGGCGAATCATATACAGTTCGCTGAACTGTTGAGCTTATCCCACTTCCGTGTATATTGTATACCAATGGGCCACACTTATCCTATCTTACGGGACCTTCGCCAAGACCATTCACAGCAAGTGGAATGGGTGTATCGTGAGTACCCAAATCCATCACTCAGCTCATAGACTGTCGGCATTGCTCGGCAAGGTGTTGGACCGACCCATCATAGACTAACCTCTCGATTAACGACAACCCCTCGTTACCATGTATGTATAACGAAGACGAAGAAGGATATCTCACACACTCCTCAACCCTGTACCCTGTACCTAGACTTTCATATGCGCCATACCCAGATCCAGGTCCAACGCCCCAAGCATCGTAGCCGAGCAGAAGAGCCGTAGATAGGTGCGTTCGATGTACGCCGCGCCGCCTCCCACTCTCGATATTTGCTGATGCATAGAACAAAGACTAGTGAACTAGTGATGAGCGCGTCAACTTTTTGTCGGAAACCACTGTAGGATGCTCAAGGACTTACATAGGATAAGAATAAACAATGTGATCCCAAGTAAGCTCACATTAGAATGACGGCCGCGTCGCTGTCGGCGACGCCCAACCGTTCTTCTTAGCTAGTTCCGCGAACTTGGAGGCACTCATAGGCGATTTATCCTCCAGTTTCTCCGACTCCGCTTTTTTCTGCACGTCATGTGAATGTCAGCCGTCGCGCGTGAGCAACGACGAGATAAGACTCAACGTACAGATTCTGTCTTTTGTGGCGCCGGCTGCTCCGAGGATGAAGTTTTCGTCGCCGGGTAATTCGAAGAGGTAGTGCTGGTGGAGATGAGCGAGGTGGTAGACGCGTATTTGCTCGACATTTCAATCAAGTTTGAGAGGACGAGTGTTCGAGAGCGGTAGCGACTCAAGGTGGAATAATTAGTGAACCGTCGGTGTGTTTTTCCTGAGCCATGACTCCATCCTTAAATACCTCTCACAAGGCGCTCGCCCAGCTCGACCGACCGGAAGGGACAGTGATAGTGATATTACCAACGACCGGTCCCGACAAGGAACCGTGTTTTTGTGCGGTAATATCGCACCTGGCCAAACAGTTACTGCGGCTAGTGTGTGACTCAGTTATGGAATACCCTTTGACCACGGCAAGGGCCAATTCCTCGTTCGAATAGCGTGCCCTTTGACCAGGGCAAGGGTTGATCGCTTGTTCGAATAGCGTACCCTGTGACCAGGGCAAGGGCAAATTGCTTGTTCGAATAAAGTGCCCTCCAGCCAGGGCAAAAGTTACTTGTTCGAACATGCTGCGGAGCCACCGCGAACAACCAGTCGCCACGGATCACTGGTAGACTGGGAAGATGTTTCTTCAATGATTGTGTTATACTAGACGCCGTTGACTGGGGTTGAGATAAGTTGTAGACCCAGTCCTTCCGAGTCGAGTCCTCACGAAGATCAAGAACGTTGGCCCACGTTCAATAACCAAGTGTTCATCCTGCACTCGTTCAAGTTCAAGAAATCGTCTGCGGAGCTCCTTAATAGTCAATGCACAGAAACAATTACTGCGCGCACGCTGAACAATCTAAGACCGCCGTCCACCCCCTCGCCCCACACCAGATCTGAGAATAATGAATGTTCACGGCTGCAGTCACGACGTCATTTGGACGTAAATTTATCTTCACAACACTCCATTTTAATAACGACATTGACAATTAGAACATCCCACATGACTGACCTTTCAGCTTAGATACTAGGCCTTTCTTCTTGTTGATATCTGTGGCCGAGTCTCCGGCTGGAGTATTTTTCGGGGCCACGGACGACGGCAAAGCCGTTGCGGAAGTAAGAGTGGAATCGGATTGGGTAGCCGTCACGGCTGCTTCGGCTTCTGATTTCTCGGGCTTGGGGGTAGGAAGATGCCCTCCAGTGCCGTATCTCGACTGCAGGGTCGCGAAAGCGGCTGAGTAGTCTTTCTGCAGAGCCTTTGGGGTGGCGTTAAGAGGAGAAGTGGATGACACAGTTGTACTAGACTGCAAGGAGGTAGTAGATATGTTGGAATTAGAATCTTCCTTGGAAGACATGGGAGATTGCAAGATTCGATTGGCAGGGGACAGTTGCCTGAATTCATTCCTCTAGCAAACCAGTTTATATGTTCTGCGCATCCTTGTAGGATCTGGGAATGAATAACATAGCTTGTGCTCTGATCCCGGATCCAATTGTAAAAGTACCTTGCTGCAGCTATAGACCCTGGAAATTTCGTTATCCAGCAGCGCTGCAGAGGGGGAACTGGCCATGACTCGTTATAGGCGAGTCGGTACCTTGAACACGCCCATGTGTCCCTCCAGTCGTATGACAGACCGACGTCTGCGGCGTAGTCAGTCTGACTCGTGCCGAACAAGACCACAAGGAGAGGTTGAAAGTCGTAGAACTGCGGACAGTCGGTTCAACAAGCTCAGGTTACTATTGACGAGTGCGTAGTCGATTTTAGTTCTGGATCGAGATGATATACGTTCCTGAAAGATGATCAAAAAGAGACGAGCTAGATTACGATAGATTAGATTGCCACCTTATTCCCACAACCAGCTTGAATAGTCAACTCATGCAATGAGCTTGCGTCTACCGCCTCCAACCGAATTCTCGGACGATGGCGACGAACGAAGTGATTCCGAAACCTCAGAATCTGACGACGATGATCAAAACTGGGACGATTGGGCATCCGATTCCCTGATTCAAGCTTCCTGTCTGTCGCTGTTCGACGAAAAAATTCTCTCCTCGGTCGAAGAAGCTCTATTGTACGATAAATCGACCCACCAATTTGATTTGAATGCGGCTTGTTCCAAATTGTGTCAGTGAAAGTTTCTCGGATTCTACTCTTCCCCGTTGATTCTAATCATTTAGCGCTCGACTTCCATGGACGAGTCCGTCTGATCAATTACATACGGAGGATGGTATGCTTTCACCCCCAGTAATTTGGCATTAAAACTAACAAGGCTTAGAAACCATCACTCGCTGATCTGTCTCGTTTGGATGGAAATGAAGCTTTTTTTACATCAGACGAATACCTCTTACCCGCCCTTGAAGATGATCCTTTACTCCGTGAGTTGCCCTGGAGCATAAAATAAACTGATATCAAACACACTCCAGAGGTACAGCCTGACGACTGGTCGGATTCCGATGAAGAGGGTTCGCAAACCGTGGATCCCGCTCGACGAATACAAACGCTGGAGCGGAAACTAGCGCTTGCAACGCAAAATTTCGCCGATTATCGCGCACTCGTGAGTAAGAAGATGGACATCCCCGGATTTCTGGAGGCTCCATCGGGACCTGGCCCAAGTCAACCGGCCGCGCCAGCACGGGATGATGATACACATTACTTCAAAAGTTATGCTGAAAACGGTCAGTTTTGGTGACTTCCTCGCTGGTTCGCGATTAATGTTGTTTTACAGACATTCATGCAGTCATGATCCAAGACAAAGTACGAACATCGACGTATGCGCATTTCATTCTGACAAACCCTGTGCTCTTTCGCGACGCCATTGTTCTTGACGTGGGTTGTGGGACTGGAATTCTCTCACTTTTTGCCGCCCGGAGCGGCGCCAAACGAGTGATCGCGGTGGATGCCAGCGATATCAGTGAGAAGGCAGCACGTATTGTCAAGGAGAACGGATTGGAAGATATTATAACCGTCGTACGAGGGAAGGTAGAAGAAATTACCCTCCCCGCAGACATCGAACAGGTTGATATTATCATCTCGGAGTGGATGGGATATGCTCTCCTCTATGAATCTATGCTTGACTCCGTCCTGCATGCCCGCGATCGCTTCTTGCGCCCCGGTGGTGTGATGGCGCCAAGTCATTGTAAGATGAAACTTGCCTTGTGCGACGCTACTGAGATCTACAAGGATCGCGTCGGATTCTGGAACGATGTCTATGGTAGGCAACCACTGAACTTATTTCTCCTGCTTGCTAACCGTTCAACAGGTTTCGATCTATCTGTGATGGCTGAGGATCTGTATGACGAGGCGATTGTTGATGTAGTGGGACCAAATACCCTACTCAGCGCTGCACACACAATAAAGGTGAATTTCTCTTTGATCAACATCTGTTCGAGACTGAATATCCCCCAGGATCTTCACCTCAATGAAATCACGCCTCGCCAGTTGAATTTCTCCTCATCCTTTACTCTTGTCTCGACAGCGGGGCAACGCATGAAAGTCAACTCTTTCATCCTCTACTTTGATACCTTCTTCACTGTCTCAGGTCACCCAGTACCTCCTAGTACAGAGGTAAAAGTAGTCAGGGAAGGCGATATGGTCACAGCAGAGATCTGGCCTGCAGGAGGGAAGCCTGCTCCTCAGAGACGGAGAAGCCAGGGCTTCGACAAGGACGCTGTCACGAGCTTCAGCACTGGCCCTCAAAGCGTGCCAACACATTGGAAACAAACATTGTTCCTCCTTCGTGAACCTATCTGCGTCGCTGAAGGCAAGTTCCACGATATGACCACCCACTTTTTTAACTTAATCTATCTAACTGTACAGACTCAATCGTTCACGGTACCTTCCATTGTCGCAAAAGTGAAGACAACTCTCGGGAGCTGGACGTGGAGATCCACTTCTCTGTGAAAGCAGACCCAGACGGCCCAGCGAGTGAGATGGTCATCCAGATGTTCAAGGTTCGGTGATCGAGGGAAAGGTGACGGCGAATGAGTATCTATGCATCTTATTTGGAGGGATCTTCCTCGTGGTTATGCTGATATGTCGCTTGTAAACGTGCCTTAACATATTCTCCTGCCGTTATACTCCCATATCGTGGCGGGCGTTCTGGTGAAACGCAACCCGGGATAGGCTGCAGGTTGACAGCCTATTGGCAGTGGGTCGAAGACGACAAAGACAGACATACCTCGAGTTTAACATCATAATCGGTGCCGAAGAAGAGAGGGATTGAGTATCGACGAACGCCACTTCGGTTTACGGCTCGATGTACGGTAGATTTGAAGACATCATCTGTGCATTAATAAAAGGAGAGTTTAGCCAGAGAAGCGAAATAAATACTGGTCCAACGCGCGAACTGATCCCCAAGACTGACGACCCTTGTTCAAAAGTTGAGGATTGATATCAACTCGTCCACTCACTTGATCACCAGTGTCCCAGGAATGGGCGGAGCGTTGATCCACTGCTTCTGAGAGTTCAAGACTTGGAGGGCTTGAATCCCGGGCTCTTGCCACAGGATGGTGAAGCACTAAAACGATGGGTTTTACCCGGAATTCGTAAGAGATTGCGGCTCATACCTCCCAGCTAATCAGTTAGATAAGATTCGGCCATAGATGCAAGAAGATGGCCTTGGGGACTTACTCGGTATGGGCTCCTATGCCGATAATGCGCTCGTCTACGGGACCCGTCTGTGGGGGATAATGCAGGAGTTTCATGAGAGCTGCTGAGTTTCGAGTCTGAAATAATGCTCAATGACGGTGCGTATCGTTCAAAATGGCATGTGATACCTTATCTTCGAAGAACGTTGCTGGTAGATCCAACGCTAGGGCAAAGAGAGGGAATATACTCTTCCCAAGTTGTACTGTAGCATGGCTAAAATAACAGTTTCAGCACCATTTCTTGATGAGCAACGAGAATAGCATACTAGTATCGCAGCACGTTCTCGCGAAATCCAGGTAGTTCGGAAGGCCAAACGTTCGCGCCGGCCATGACTCCACTCTCATGATCTTGATCGCTACGATGGGTTATATCAAGCGGCTCCCATCCAAATTCGAAACCCTCTTGTACGTCCCCAGCACCGTCTGGGTTGTTGTTTCCACTCAATAACGGTGAGTACCCTTTGAAATTTGGCGTCTTTCGGTTTTCGATCTGGAGTGATGAGTTTCTTAGCGTGCGGCCGAAAGTATGGATCAGATACTCACCTCCATTTTAGACTCGATCGGTAGTGAAAAGAAGTCCTTGGCCATGTCCAACGTGGATTGTATGATTTCCTCTGGAATACCGTGATTCTTGACTGGCTTTGCATTTCTATTCAGGCTGTGGTCATACTAATGCACGCCACGCACCATAAAAAAAACCGACATTGATGCACGCGTCTCTGATCTCACCTGCCAGAGCTTGTTGTACACTGAGGTCACTCCTCGAAATGTTCCCCAAGTCGCTACACAGATGGAATCTGAGTTCTGTCCAACATGAAGGCATTCGATTTACACACATCACAGGAATATCCTTGAAACCCGAATCTGCATGCTCCGCCCTTCCCACTAATGTAGACATCCCTATGCGTGAGCGTGAGCAGTTCTGAGTTGCGGTCTTGTTGCGGTGAGTTGCCGGAAATAACCGGTCCGTCACTGAAAGGTTGGTGGCGCTAGACTTCCAACTTGAGCTTGAACATCAGTCATCTCAACAGCCATGGCCGCGAAGTATACTCCGATTCTCTATCTATCTACCCCATAACTTATCTCTTTGCGTCGTTAGATCTCTTGCTAGTTGCCTGTTTTGCAAGATTATCAAAGGTAACACATTCCAGTGACGCAACACGGAGTTGCACGATAATTGCTTACCGGCGGACGCCTTGTCAATCGCTATTAGGCGACATCCCAAGCTTTAAGCTTATCGAGACAGACCTCTCGTTAGTACAACCCCTGGATAGACCGATGAACTTTTGAACTCATATGTCGCAGATTCGCCTTCCTCGATATCAATCCTCTATCAAAAGGCCACGCCCTCGTCATCCCTAAATGTATGGCTATCCTAAACTCTAGTTATCACATGTGACGGATATCCAGATCACGCTGAGAAGTTGCATCAACTACCGGATGAACATCTAGTGGACGTATTGCCCATCGCGAAGAAGATCGCGGTCGCTCAAGGCCTCGAGAACTATAATATCCTTCAAAACAATGGTCGCATCGCTCATCAGGTATCCCAGAACAGCTGATTGAATCTTTTATGCTAACTATCAGTACAGGTAGTCGACCATGTTCACTTCCACATCATTCCCAAGCCATCCAATGAAGAAGGTCTTGTCATTGGATGGCCTTCGAAACCAATGGATAAGGATGAGCTCCAACAGCTCTGCAATGAGATTAAGGGAAAATTATGAGGGGCAGTCTGACAACGAAGAATAATTGTATATAGCTTGTTGTATAAGTACACTTTAGGTCATTTACATGAGATTGACCTCAGGTCTCCAGGGCCTGACTGCCGGTGTAGGATGATGTCAGTGTTATAGATGATAATTACATAACCCATCTGTGTTCGCAACTCCAATGTCGCAAAATTCTCCGGCACTCATAGGTTCAGTGTTTGAGCGAAAGTCGACCTCCCACGCTCCCCCCAAGACTTTCTCTCCAACCGCAACTGGCTTCCCAGCGGTTCAACACCGATCAAAGAGCGCGTTCGCGCGAAGTAGAGAGGTCTCCCGAAAAAGTGTATCCTCAAGGCCTCATGATGTGCCTACCGTGGTTTCCAGCGAGAACACTCACTCGCAGAAACCCGTTGATCCCGATGAATGGAGGGCTCAGATGGGCCGTGAAAATGAGCAACGAGTCGCGAACATGACGGAGGAGGAGAGAGAACAAGAGAGGCTGGAGATAATGGAGCGTTTTGGCGCTGGAGTTGGAGATCTGTTGAAGCGGGCCAACCGGGCCAGAGAAAAACAGGCAAAGAGCCCGCAGGAGGAGCAAATCTCAACAACAGAAACCCAAACTACGCAAAGTCCAAGTGCTTCTCCCCTTGACGAAGGTAAATTAGGCCCTCTTTTCTTTGTCACGTTCTTCCAATAAAACTCTCTTTAATTGACAGTTCCAATCACATCTCGAGAGAGATTTGAAAGGGAGATGGCCTCCCATAAATCCCATCGACGTGAGTGGCACTCATCGGATTATCACCCTCCTTGTGCTCTTTACAACCAGCTTCGATCGTTTCTGAAGGTTTATATATCTAGTGTCTTCGCCTCCACCAGCATTGTCAACCAGCAGCACCCGCCCGCCGAGTCGTACTGACCGTAAGCTACGCTTTGCAGAGCTCGCTCCGGAAGACGTCCATGTTTATGAATCCGCCCCGCCGTCGCCCCGACGGAAAGCACTTCCCTTACCACCTCCCTCCAACGATGGGTCTGCAATCTCGCTTGGCCAGTTCTCCGGCAAACTCATACCTGAAGAGGAAGAACCCCCTCCGCCGCTTCCTGAGCTCAATCTGAATCCTGATGAAGGATCAGCAGAGTACATCCGTCGACGCTACTTCCCCAATGCGCCAGCAAATGATCCTAACCTTGCTTGGATGCAGCAATCTTCACAACCCTCCAATTCCAAATCTGTCTCTTCTTCCCTCCGCTTTGATCTCTCGGGCAAACCAATCCCTCCTTCAATTTCATCGACCCTCCCCACGCATCTCGGACTCCATCATCATGCCGAAGGGGCACATGCTGGTTACACCTTGGACGATATATTTCTGCTTTCACGATCTACAGTGCCAGCGCAGCGAGCAACGATGCTGGGAGTCTTGGCCAGGATTGCAGAGAGATTATCCAGAATGGTGCATGGAGAAACGGATGGGATGGAGGAGCTAGTGGGGAAAGAAGAGGAATCAAGGAAACGGATCGTAGCTGCTGGGGTGGAGGCGATGATGGAGCGCGGAAGTGTTGGGGCTCGAGCTGTCGAGGTTATTTGGCAGTGTGTTGTGGGCTGGGACGAGGATATCATGGCGTTTGGAGGAGGGGTAGAGCTGGAAGATCCTGCCGATGCAGCGATCAACTCCCTCCGTCTGGACTTCTTCCTTCCCCAAATTGCGACGCTATTCGCCCAGGGTGAGATATCAGAGGAAACAAGGTCACAACTCTTGGCTATCCTTCATCGAGTGGCGCAGCATAACAATGAATTTGCATCGAACATTGTAACTACTCCACAGCTGGTAGCCAACATCATTCAAACCTTCCTCCTCACGCCCATTCCACCCACCGAAACCTCTCCCCCTCCTGATCCCTTTGCTCTAGAGCTCCTCATTGTCATGGCAAACGCCTCGCGGGCGAATGCTACCGCACTTCGAGAACCTGCCGATGCCCTTCTTCGATTCATCACTTTCCTCCCGTCATTGCCCATCTACCCACCGCAATTGTCAATATCTCTACTGACGTCTACGCTTCGCTTCTACACCGCTCTTGCGAAATACGGCTTATACTCTCACATTGCGACGACCGCCATGGAGCAATTCACTCAACTTGGCCGATACATTGTCTCCGATGCATGCACCTCCTCGGGACTAAGATTAGTATGGATGGATCTACTAACAGCCTGGATAATGTGTGCGGTCGATCCACATCAGACTACGCCTAGCCATGAGATCCTGTGGAGTCAGGTCGTTGGCTGGGGGTGGAATTCGGAGGTTGACGACCTGAATGAACGATTGGGGACCGAGGAGCAGCACTGGCCTATATGGGCTGGCGGGTGGAGGGTTAACGCAGCTTGCCTCGAAGGCGCTAGGGTTAACGGGATAAGAGGTGGTTCGTCAGAGAGAATGGAGTGTCTCGAGATCATCAGGAGTGGATTCGAGGATGGAAATGAGAAGGAAGTCGTGACCGGTTGTCTGGACGCTATCAAGCAGGATCTTGGTCGCCTTGCGTCAGTGCCCGTCACGCAGAACCACTTACCACACCTTCGCACTATGGCAGGCCATGCGGCCATATTGACCGCGGCGATACGGTTGTGGTTGGCATGTTTGCCCCCAGTATCAGATGGTCCCCTCGCCTCTCCGCCTTTCCCGCTTCCTTTCTCCAAGATTTCGGACCTGTGCGCAAAGATCACCGTACACCCTGCTTGGTCGTTGTTAGTTTCCACAGACCGAAGTACGCGTCATGCGTACGTGTATCTGAGATCGTTGTCGGGGCTCCTTTCAGCGTATCTCCGTCTATCGCAGCGCCTTCCGGGTATTTCAGAGGAACTATGGGCTGCGCAAGCACTATCGATCCTTTCGAAGCTGCTCCCTGGGGACGAAGAGTTTGCGGCGCAGGTTGCGGATGATTTGTTAAGCCTCATAAAGCCTCAGTGGGTGCAGAATGTGCTGGGCATTCAAGATCCGTCGGATATCTGGAAAAGCGGTCGAACGTTGGTGGTCAAGCCTTTTTTGGCACATACGATTCGACCTCATCGTGATCTGTTCATTGGGCCGCCGACGCCAACGCCTCAATCTATCTCACAGGCAACCACACAGCGCCTTCCGTCTTCGACAGCGTTGCGTACCTATGGGCTTCCTATCATCAGGGAGTGGACCCTGACGCCGCTCGACCATCTATTGCGATCTGGTAGCTCGGACGTGTTCAAAGCGCTGCCGACAGATTGGGACGCTTCCGAGGTCGATATCGTCCGCGCCTCTCTCCTTCTTACAAAAATATGCCGGGAATTGTTGCAGCACTTTACGCTGACGGATTTCATTTTGACGCGAGCCGAGGCTGTCTTTGGGTGTATGAAGGTCTTCATGCTCGAACATGGCCAGACCCAGACCGATTCGACTGGAGAAGTTTTCCGCGATCGGCTGGTCAATCAGCTTATGGAAGTACTCTTGCAGCCATACACAGTCTCCGCCACCCATATACGCCCAGAGACAACCCCTGTTGTACCGCCCCCTTCCGATGATGACTTGGAACAAGTAGCGGCCAAGTTCCTCGGCAAGACGCCTTTCTATCAATACTACACCGATTTCGTTGCGCTGTATGACGCGATTTCTTTTTCCTATCCTCTGTTTGCTCGCCTCCTTCTCCCGTCCACGTCAATGCGATACCCCATCGATTACCGAAAATATCTTTGGAACGATTTCGGGCATATTGTGAAAACCATACGCACATCCGTTGACCAAGTCATTGGCGAGGATGTCAGGGAGTATCTATGGCCAGTCGAGGATGATTCACAGATGCTCGGCTGTTATCTCCGTGCACTCCTCAAGGACCCCCTTCAAGGCTTTGTGCACCTGGTGGCGCTGCATCATGTTGCGTGTAATATTTGGCCGGATCTCCATACTGGGTGGGCAGAAGATCGCGCGAATAAGCTGCTGAAGGTTCTCCTTGAACAGGGTGGGCATGATGCGGTGAGAAATGTTGCCATGTATCACCAAAACGTGACTGGAGTGACCTTGGTCCCACCTCAATGCTTCGAGGCGTTGGATGACCAGGTCAAGATGGCGCGTCTTGAGTGTGTAACGCGCTGGGGTTTGGGAGTTCGGTTACAGGGATTGTTCCTTGCTCAGTAAATATATCTATCATAGCATCTGAATAGTATGGTATGTATAGAATATGTACACGTAGTACGTACCCGCAGAACTAATATGGGGATGGAATGTAGACTAGCACGCAATCGATATCGCAAAGCTGACTCAACGCCCAAAGGTTTGTAAAGCACAACATGGTGGTCCTTGAGCATATGCTCCCTTGAATCGACTCTACAGAGATGGCCATTCCGTCTGTACTTTCTGAATGGCCGCCGGCAGTGACCCAAACCCAGCTTGACGAGTTGACCCTTCTTGCGACTTCGTACGCTCTATCAAATGGCTTACTTTATCTTCCACCCGCCGAACGCCAGCCACCAATCCCAGAGTCTGCTATACACGCGCCGTTGACTCTATTCCCATCACCGTTCCCTCGCAGCCTCTTCGAGCACGCCAAACGCATCCAGCGTATCTATAATGTCTTGTACGCCAGGATTGCTCAAGATGAAGAATTCTTAGATCGGGTCATGGGCACTGAGAACGGCGTTGGAAAGGTTGACGACTTCATTGGGCAGCTCTGGACGGGTTGGAAGCAACTGAGAGACGAGGGGCATGTGCAGGTGTGTACAAGGATGGACTTAATCTCCGGCTCGTAATCTCGGGCTCGCTGAATCCTTCTGTCTCTCAGCCACTTCACCTAGGATTGTTTCGATCAGATTATCTTCTCCATGCACCTCCTAGCCAGCCTCCATCTCTTAAGCAAGTAGAATTCAATACCATCTCTGTGTCCTTTGGTGTTCTTTCAGAGTGTACAGCTGGCCTGCACAGGTACGGTTGTAGTTTTTTTTTATTAGTCGCCGCCTAAACGCGCTTCTCAGGTATCTCCAGGCGTCCACCCAGTACTATAACACGTCTTCTCATCTCAGAACCGACAACTTTCCTGCAAACGATACGGTTGCTGGCTTAGTCGAAGGCCTTGCCACCGCGCACAAGGCGTACCATAACGAAAAGTAAATCTCAAAAGCCCAGATGTTCGAATCTGGTCTAATATCTGACAAGGTCTTATATTCTTTTCGTTGTGCAACCTGGGGAGCGCAATGTATTTGATCAACGACCCTTGGAGTACAAGCTTTTGGAGAAGTGCGTCTTTCTTCTCGTCATCCTAACATCGTTGATAACGCCAAGATAAAGATATTCCATCCATGTCATTCGACAAACCTTTGACGAGCTTGGCCATTCCGCCACACTAGATCCCTATACCCGCGTCCTACGCATTTCGTGCTTACCTGACCTCCACCCCGGTGGCTTCGTGGAGATTTCGACAGTATATTTCCGCGCAGGCTACGCGCCCACTGAATACCGGACGCCCGCGCACTACCGAACGCGATTCCTGCTTGAACGATCCATGGCGATCAATTGCCCCTCCATCGCGCTGCAGCTTGCCGGAGGAAAGAAAATCCAAGAAGTCCTTACTCAAGATGGGATCCTTGAATATTTCCTCTCTGACGAGAAGAAGTGGGGTAAAGCAGTTTTCGATCAGCAGAAGCTAGATGAGTTGCGCCAAAGCTTCATGGGAATGTGGGGGTTGGACGTTGGCGCAGATCTGCTGACACCAGATCGCGATGCACTTGAATCGGGGAAGGAGGGCTTTGGGGTCGTCAAGGCTCGGGAACTCGCGCATTCTCTTGTCCTCAAGCCACAGAGAGAGGGCGGTGGAAATAACGTCTATAAAGACTCCATTCCTCAGTTCCTCGACGCTCTACCACCAAAGGAACGTCAAGCTTGGATAGCCATGGAGTTGATCGTCCCACCGAGCGGTACAGGAAACTATCTGATCCGCGCAGGCGGCGCCAACCAGGCTGCCGTTAAGGCTGAGGTTGTAAGCGAGCTTGGAATATTTGGATGGGCGTTGTTTGGAGATAAGAGTACGGATATAAGAGAGAAGGAAGTAGGCTGGTTGGTCAGAACTAAAGGCAAAGATAGCAATGAAGGCGGTGTGGCGACTGGTTTCTCCGTGCTCGACTCGGTGCTCTTGGTAGACGACTAGTTTGGTGAGGCGTTGGTTTCACTTCTTCTGCTTCTGACTGACCCTCCTCCAGGTGGACATATATGTATTTTCGTCGTTTGTGCCCCATGAACCACTCATACGGAGGGAAGCTCAATCCAATGAAGCAAGAAAGTGGTAAGCTATGCACCCTTCCGATGTATATGCGTCGAGGAGGTTTTGATCGCTTCTACTTCCCGAACCTCGACGAGACACCTCCCTCGTTGCTACCCATAGAGATATGAAAACCAGGTACCCCTTCCCCGTTAGGCTCCATTAAGGAAAGCTCATCTGACCACACATGCACTCCGCAAACTGTGTTGATCATGACATTGGATATCAATGACATTGTTTGACAGGCCTGCGAGATTTATGTCCTCACTTATCATGGCTATTTCAAGGGTCAGTTGCCAAGCAAGCCCCACATCATGTTCCGCGAGTGTAACATTCCTATTGCCTCGGTCTGAACCCATCCTCGTTATGCCGCATATCTCCCCAAAGGTCACCGGTCGGGGTTCGCGCAAATTCTCTCCCTTTCTGTGCCATCAGCTCTAACGTTTTCCCCAAGGAGCTCGGATAGCTTCTCAAGAATCTTCCCCAGCGGCCGTTGGTGTGCCTTCCCTTGGGGTACTACTGAAAAGTATATAAACCTCCAAAGATGATTATCTGACCAACGAGAAGTCTGCCTCTCTGGCCCTCGTCATCACCGAGATTTCCCAGGATCTTGCGTTCACGTCGACGACTTCACAATGAGTGGTTCATCCATCAACGAGAAACGGAGTAACTCAGAGAAGCATGATGCGATTGCGGTTGAGACCAAGAATGTTGATACAGCCGCTGCACTGCTTAATGGTGACGAAGGCGAGCTTGACCCGGCCGAGGCGCTACGGGTTCGGTGCGTCCATGCCTGCTTCAGCCTTCATTTGCTTCTCGCCTGACAGTTCACGCCAGACGGAAGATCGACCTCCATATCATGCCGTTGATGTGCAGTAAGCTATATCTTGGTTGATAGAAGAGGGATACGCGAACTGATGCTATTGATCTTAGGTCTCTACTGGTGAAGCTGATTCGGCTCCACCCCGGCATTTCTCTAATATTGGGGTTTGACAGGATTCAATTTATGGACAAGACTACTCTTGGGAGCGCTGCTATTCTTGGAATAAGGTTGGTTCACCTCTAGGCCTTCAAAGACCTCGCGCTAAACCCCTGCATGGTTAGAGAAGCAACTCATCTAACGACAAATGAGTCAGTTCACCAGCGCTAGTTATGCTACGACTTACCCATAAACTCTCCACAGATATAATTGGTATCTAGATTACGTCCGAGTCTGCTAACCTCTTTATTTACATTTTACTAGGCTAGGAACCATCTTCTACCTCAGCTATCTAACATTTGAGATCCCTCAAAATCTCGCCCTGCAACGTTTTCCGGTTGGGAAGTGGTTGAGGTGCGTCTTTCACATAGGCTTACATCAGGAAGACGCTTGTATTCACCCATTTCACCAGCATCAACATCTTCGTTTGGGCTGTCGCATTATGTTGTCACGCGGCTTGCACAAGCTTTGCGGGTTTGCTCATTTGCCGTCTGCTATTGGGAATGTGCGAAGGCTCCATCACGGCTGGATTCCTCATTGTCACATCTATGTTTTATACTCGCAATGAGCAGACTCTGAGGGTTGGCTACTGGTGTGAGTGGTACTCACCTCTTTCGGGGTATTTCGACTAACTTGTCATCCAGTCTTAATGAACGGTTTTGGTGCGCCGCCTTTCGCGTTCATCTCTTCAACGTTCCGGGCCTTACAGATATTCTACAGCTCAGATCATCTCCGGGTTTCTCAGTTTCGGGGCATTGCATATCAAAACGAAGGGCTTAGAGCCCTGGCAATGGTCAGTCTGCAACTACTCCAAGCTTCAATTCACTAACGATACCTAGGCTGATGATCATCACTGGACTTATCACTCTCATCGCCGCCGCGTGTTTTTGGTATGCCCTTTCCCCAAGAACCATGATTATTCGAGATCTAAAACAAGATAAAAGGTTCATGTTCCCCGACTCTCCTACAAGTGCCTGGTTCCTTACCAGGGAAGAGCGAGCGATCGCTGTTCGACGGATCAAGGTGGCTGCCCTCCTCTCTTCCTCACTATTTCACTCACACATAACTTGAAGGTAAATCAAACCGGTGTGGAAAACAAGACCTTCAAGAAAGAACAGTGAGAGCTCTCTTTCTTCACCTGGCGTCAAGTTAAACACTTCCTTAGGATGTTCGAAGCTCTGCGAGATCCCAAAACGTGGCTTATTGCGCTCTTCTCCGCATCAGTCATGGTGCCAAATTCTCTGACGAATCAGCGTCAAATCATCGTCTCGTCCTTTGGCTTCTCGAGTCTCCAAGCAACTCTGCTGGGATGCGTCGATGGCGTTGTAACAATAACTACAATTTGGTCCGGAGTCTGGCTAGCCGCTCGCTTCCCAAATAGCCGTGCCTACGTCGCTATCCTCTATACAATCCCCAACATCATTGCCGTGTTCCTCATCAACTTCTTGCCTTGGGAAAATAAGATTGGTCTCCTATTTGCTCAGTGGACATCTGGTACGTCCTACCTAGTATGTTAGGATTATCCCTGATCTAGACATTGTTTGATTTGATAGGTTTGGTCACCAATTATGTCTTGTCGTTGTCGTGGCTCTCCAGTATAACTTCTGGACATACTAAAAGAGTTACCGTAAACGCCATCGCGCTTTGCGCGTACTGCATCGGCAACTCTGCTGGCCCCTTCATGTGGCAGGCTAAATATCGCCCAAGGTATATATATATATACTTTTTTCTCCAGTTCCCCATTTCTTACTTCAATACAGGAATCACTTGCCGTGGACTATCATTGGCGTATGCCACGTTATCTGCATCATCTGCTTGGGCACGCTTAGAATTCATCTTGCGAGGCAAAACAGACTCCGTGACCAGGAACCCATTGATTACACCTATGAGGATGTTTACATCGAGAGAGTGGTCGATGGAGTCGCAGAGAAGATCAAGATTGATAAGGTAATGCCCCTCGATCCTTCGTTGTTGGAATCATCCCTCATCTGCCGCCTCAGGAATTCTTGGATCTAACAGACATTCAAAATCGTGATTTCCGATATGTCTTGTAGACCCTTGTAATTGTTGGGTATTCCTTGGTTACTATGTATAATGCAGTATTTCTTACCATGCAGAAATGACGTAGACATTCCGGGCCGGAGTTGGGCGGTTGATGGCTTCGAAGATCCACGGTTGGTTGGCTTCATAACTGCTTCATAGTGGTGGTTTTTTCAACGCCCTGGACTTTAGCTGGAAACAATATATTCTCGCTATCTCTGCTTCCTAACTAGTGCACTAGATGCTACTGTATATCCCGATCCACCGTAAATGATCGTGTAGATATGATGGGGCACATCATGGAGCTTCAAGTTCGCACACCACGCTTGTGACACTGCAGAAGAGACACGCGAGTCCGTTCCGCCCCGCCTCCACAGCCACTCAAGAGATAAGCTCTGAGAATCTCGCTTCTCATACCCATCTCACATGGCACTTATCTGAGCAAATGCCTCCTTATGGCCGGTGGGGCGTATATGTACCCAAGCTCCTCATGACAAGCGTTATCACTCGCTGTCTCCTTATCGTTTCTGGCATTTCTCAAGCACATCATGGACGACTCTGATGACAAGTTTCTCGACGAGAAATACCTCTCGCCAAAGCAGTCAAACCCAGTCGCGGTATCCTCGAAGGAGGTCGATACAGCAGCTGAGCTCTCGATTGGTGATGAGGAGTTGGATCAAGCGGAAGCATTGAAGGTTCGGTGCGTCGTTAATCACAACTCTTCAACATGACCTCGTTCAAATATCGTGTACAGGAAGAAAATCGACTTTCATATCATGCCTTTGATGTGTAGTAAGTGCACGTCGTTTCCGTACACAAGTTACGACTGCTAACGAAAGAAAACCCCAGTTCTTTACTGGTGAATATAACTGGTTATTCAAGGAACCAGCTCATCTTTGTCTCACGATAGGATTCAATTCATGGACAAGACGACTCTCGGAAGCGCTGCTATTCTGGGTATCAGGTCTGATACTTTAATCTTCAGTGTGTGAGGAGGCACGCTGATTGTGCGCTGTATGACAAGAGAATCGACCCATTTGACAACCAACCAGTACGTCCTTCCAGGATTCATTGAAGTGTGCGAGCTCATTCACTGGTCTCAACTTAGATATAATTGGTGAGCCATTTAACGAGCTATTTCTTCCCTCTTCGTAATGCAAGAATAGGCTTGGAACGATATTCTACCTGAGCTACCTCTTTTTTGAATTCCCTCAAAACCTAGCATTGCAGCGTTTCCCGGTTGCAAAGTGGATGAGGTATGCTTTAGGCTCTCATTTTCCAGCGTAATAGTCTGACAGGTTTGCAGTATCAACATCTTTGTATGGGCCATTGCTCTATGCTGTCACGCCGCCTGCACAAACTTCGCTGGCCTCTTTGTCGTTCGATTAGTTCTTGGCATGTGTGAAGGATCAATCACAGCTGGGTTCCTTATTGTCACCTCCATGTTCTATACTAGGACAGAGCAGACGTTGAGGGTTGGGTATTGGTGTGAGTGATGACAGTTACCTTGTAGAAACAAGACTTACCTAGATTATCACCCCTCAGTCCTGATGAATGGCACAGGTCAGTCCTATCTTTGTCATAATACACGGAATATATCTGAGAAAAATGCCGCAGCCCAGATCATCTCTGGATTCATTAGCTTTGGAGCTTTACACATCAAAACGAAGTCTTTTCAGCCGTGGCAATGGTGAGCATATATATCCGCTTTCTGTCCTCTCCTAACAGACGGCAGGCTCATGATCATCACTGGAATTCTGACGCTCTTTACTGCATTGGCGTTCTGGTACACGTCTAGCTCATCCCAGATTTCCCTTCTAGACTGACGGGAGCTCTACAGGTTCCTATTTCCAGATTCTCCAACAAATGCATGGTTTCTTACACCGAAGGAGAGGGCTATAGCCGTCCAGCGGATTAAGGTCGGCCTAGGCGCCAATGAGTATCATTTGTATTGACCGAGTCCACAGGTCAATCAAACAGGCGTCGAGAATAAGCATTTCAAGCAGGAGCAGTACGTGTAGACTGAAAACATTACTGGTGTAGGACTGAACTCGCCGAACCTTAGGTTGGTTGAGGCTCTACTGGATCCAAAGACCTGGCTATTCGCCCTTTTTTCCGCCCTCAATAACGTTCCAAATTCCCTCACGAATCAGCGACAGATAATTGTGTCCTCTCTAGGCTACAGTAAGCTCCAGACTACATTGCTCGGATGTGTTGACGGTGTGGTGGAAATCGTCACAATCTGGACTGGCGTCACCATCGCTGCAAGGATCCCAAATAGTCGCGCATACGTCGCTGTTGTGTATATGGTTCCGAACCTGCTTGGTGTTTTCTTGATCAACTTTTTGCCTTGGGGGAATAAGGTCGGTCTTCTGTTCGGCGTGTGGTTAACGGGTAGGAGTATGCATGTACCTGCCGTCATACCCCGCTAATACCTGTTCTTCGTAGGGGTGGGGACAACTGGTTTTGTGCTGTCCTTATCTTGGCTCTCCAGCGTAACAGCAGGGCACACGAAGAGAGTAACGGTAAATGCAATCCTACTCTCTGCCTACTGTATCGGGAACTCTGCCGGCCCATTCATGTGGCAGGCTCGGTATAAGCCAAGGTAAACCATTACCATAGCTCATGGTCTCTTAGCGCTCTAACCCTTGATAAGGAACCACGTCCCTTGGATTATTATTGGCATCTGCTATGCCGCCTGCATGGCTCTGATGTTAGCCATTCGGTGGCATCTTTCGAGAGAGAACAAACGCCGGGATACGGAGCCTATCGACCATGCATATGACGATGTGTATATCGAAAGAATAGTGAACGGCGTGACGGAGAAAGTGAAAGTTGACAAGGTAACGTCTACCACGAATTCCAGGTCGTTCATCGCTAACATGAACACCCTTAAGGAATTCTTGGACCTTACTGATATTCAAAACCGTGAATTCAGATATGTGCTGTGATTTTTTTTCTTTTTGTAAACCCATCAATGATACGTATCATCCACTTGAACTTGAGGAAAATTCGTTCCCATGTAAGCGGCAAGCATACAGTATGTACTAGTGGACTGTCAACAACTGGATGACTCTTGGATGACTCGGCCATTATTACAGGATATTACCAATGAATGTCATCATGAGAATAAACAGGGAATAAAAGGGCAGGGAGGAGGTTGGAGGGCCATTATCATTAGGATCCATCCTCATTCATCATGTCCAAAGTCATCCTTGTAACAGGTAAGGCCAATGCTCGTGACATCGAGGTCCTTCTTATTCTGTTCAACTAGGTTCAAACGCTGGAATCGGTTTTGAACTCGTTCGTCTTTTGTCACAGAAGGGCCACATCGTCTATCTCGCGTCGAGGAACGAAGCCTCTGGGCAGAAAGCCCAGTACGTCTCAAATGTAATACCATCTACTCCATTTACTGAATCTTGCCACTTTCGAAGAGCTCAGCTCAAAGCAGAGGGTCTTGATGTCAAGCTCGTCCAGCTCGATGTTACTGATCACAAGTCAGTAATAGCGGCAAAAGATGTGATCGAGAGGGCAGATGGGCGGCTGGACGTCCTCGTTAATAATGCAGGTAATGCAATGCGTGCTATGTCCCCGATCTACTCACTTTAAAGGTGTCTAGGTGTTGGGCTGATGGATCAACCACAAAACGCTCTAACGGTCTCCTTGGACGTTGTCCGTGAAGCTTTTGAACCCAACTTCTTCGGATTGATACAAACCACCATTGCATTCCTTCCTCTACTCCGTGCTTCTCCTCAAGCAGTTATCTTGAATGTGTCTACCGACATGGCGTCTAACAATCTTCAATCTAAATCGGACTACCTGCATGTCGTGGCGTATAACACCTCAAAAGCCGCCGCCAACTCTTATACAATTGCTTTGGCGCACGAGCTACGCGGGGAAGGCATCAAAGTCAATGCCGTGACCCCTGGATTCACGTCAACAAAATTGAACGGGTTTGGGGCAGGAGGTAAGAGCGTCCGGGCAGGCGCCGAAATTCTGCTTCCTTGGGCTCTCCTGAACAAAGATGGGCCGACTGGTAAGTCTTCACTCTTCTTGGATTCTATTAAGCGCTAAAGCAACCTAGGTCTCTTCATCGACGAACACGGCAAGGAAATGCTCTGGTAATCAATCGGATGACAACTGTGATCATGATATCCGTGTGCAGTACAAGTAGAAACGGTAGATCTTCCTAGTATGTTAGTCAGTCAAGACGTATTTTGGACCGAGGGAATTAACATTGACGAATGAAGATAGATGAAGATGAATGATGGGGTGTCGTAAATATAAGTAGTAGGAGCTTATCAGAGATACTTCGTCTCAAAGACTACGGTGATTCTCCCCGCCATGTCTCTCCCTACCTACAAACGCATTCCCGATTGCGAGAGCAACCTGGAAGTGGAAAATGGCATAACAGAGCAGTCTGCGAAACGTCAGCACAGCAGTTTCTTCCGACTCCTCGCCGCTTCCGCGCTCGTCGTCACTATGATCTACGGGCTTCAACATGCTTCACGCAGTGGCCTCTCCAGCGTTTTCAGAGGTTCCTGCTCAAAGGGCCTCCATGGGAGCGCTGCTAGACTTCCCAGCCACTTCACTCTGCCCTCTGGGGATAAGATTCCTTCAGTCGCCCTCGGTATGTGCCATCGGGAGGTTTCCGTTGGTCGGAAGATGATCTTTCGCAATTAGGTGTTTGGCAAGCGGGCAGAGGTGAAGTGGGTACGGCGGTCCAGGTGTGTTCCGTCGCTTTGAACCTTGGAAGTTGGCTGCCTGACGCTAGGGATCTTAGACAGCTTTGAAAGCTGGGTATAGACACATCGATGGGGCTTGGATCTACAACGTATGTCTCTCTGGTACCTCTATATCTAATGTCGATCCACGTTAACCTGTTATCAGAATGAAGTAGAGGTCGGCGAGGCATTGAGAGTTAGCAAGTTGCCGCGCAATGAGCTTTGGTTGACCTCGAAGGCAAGTAGCAGAGATCCTTCCACTTGCCTCGCCCCTGATTTCCATCTCTACATCAGCTTTGGAACAAATTCCACGAGCCGGAAGACATCGAGCCTGCCCTCGACGAATCATTATCACGTCTCGGCACAGACTACCTTGATCTTTACTTGATACATTGGTTGTTTCCTTACTCTCTGCCAACAGGACTAAACTCATGACATCCTCAATTAACAGGCCTATTGCACAGCACCAAGACGGAAGCCTTAACAAAGAGCTCACTGAGAACCCATATCCAACTTGGCAGAAGCTTGAAGAACTTGTTGCGAAAGGCAAAATCAGGAACATTGGTGTCAGCAAGTAGGGTCTTCTTTACAAAGGATTGTGGCTCTGTCTAACAATACCGTGCTAGCTTCAACATCCGCAGGTACTCTATCCTGGGTTAGGTTCTGTTCCGAACAACGTTTATATGTCAATTCAGGATCCAGAATCTCACTGCCAATCCCCTCAAAATCCAACCTGCCGTCAACCAGGTATGTCGTTCAGTCATCATCCTCCATTAATATTTAACCTGCTGTCGACAGGTGGAACTCAGCTTCTGGAATCCTCAACCTGAACTAGTCAAAGTTTGTTCCTTACCAAGTTTTTGATATCGACATCTCACCCAATCTCGTCTAGTGGTCAAGAGAAAGGAACCTGCTCCTCGAAGCTTACTCTCCCTTGGGAAGCACTGGCCGTGTCCGTGATTCCCTCGCCGTTCCAGAGGTAGTAGATTCACCGATTTTTGTGTTGCTTAGGACATCTAAGTATTCATTGAACAGGTCAAGGCAATCGCTGCCGAACTTGGAATTACCCCCGCCCAAGTACTCATCTCATGGCAAGTCCAACGTGGAGTGAGCTTTCTTTCATATCACCTCATAGATCGAACTCATTACCATCGGCTTTTAGAACGTTGTACTACCGAAGAGCGTGACACCCTCTCGAATCATCGAGAACCTGCACAGTGAGTCTGTTCCTCCTCTGATGGTACCGGGCAATGTGTTCTGAAGTTCTCCAGTCACGAGGATCCCTGAAGCGATGTTTGACAAGTTGGAAGCGGCTGCTGCAGCCCACCCACCCGAGCGTAGTGTTGACCCTAGCAAGAGCTGGGGTGTGGATATCTTTGAATAAACGTATTCAGATCACGACACCGAACCCCACATGGGACTCGGCCAATATCTTCGAACTCATTGATTTCCTCTCGTAGTACAGATGCCCTCTGATGCAGCGCTCAGTCATAGTAGACTCGCAAATAAATACACAAAAAATATGTATGTACGTATCAAATACATTCCCTTTCTTTTAATTCAACCTGCCGGTATCCTTTCTGCCTTAGTTGCCCGCTGGCGCATGGAATTCGTATCATCCTTGCGCACCTATTGCGCACGTTTACGTGCACGACGAGAAGGGTCAGAAATATTCGAACATTCGTGGCAGCTATACAATGCGCTGACGACTTCTTTGCGTGGATTACGTAGAGCACCGCTAGTAAGCTTTTGTCGCGATGCACTCTGCACCGACAAATGTATGTTATAGTGATTGAGCGCTCGAGCTTGGATAACGAGATAAGGGAAAGACAGAAGCTTATCGGTGAGAGAATACGAAGATACATACGGTTTATCGCCGCACGCAACTTCCGATTCTCGGATTCGACGCTTTCTCGTGGTAGTGACGTAGACTTTGCGGACACAAGGCCGGATCAAAAGCGTCGTGCGTGAGAGCGCCGATATAACTTCCAGCATATGATGCGTATGCCTTTGCAGGACGTGAGAGCAGGGGCTGGGAAGTTGTGGGAGGCAAAGACATGAATGCAGGACATGGAGTGGGGCGGAGTAGGGCTTGGTGTAGAGCGTAGGCGAGGCGAGGCGTTCGCAGGTCTCACTGTGGTCGAATGACCACAACATAGATACTGTTTTATGCATCCGGTCGCTCGAACGCTACGCCACGCCAGCGCCCTCGGTAACAAACATCGGTTGGAACAAAGGTAGGGCGACCGCTCCGGACATCTGATTGTGATATGCCTTTAGAGGATACCTGTAAGTGATTGGTAGAACTGATTCTCAGCCCGCGAAAGTGACCGACTCAGCACCGTTTCTTGGATATGTACTTAGCGGTGGGTCTCGGAAGCAACAAGGAGACGTTTGGCAGCTACATATGCGTCGGAGAGTCGTCGGTGAATGCAGGTTAAGTGGGGGAGTTATCAGGATTACTCAAGATTACTCAAGATTACTCAGGACGACATGTGCAGAGATAGATCTAGGACACAAAGAACTCTGGACGACTGGAGTGGTCGAGGAATGGTGGTCGTGGATCGGCGAGGCTCGAAAAAGGCAAAAGCTCGGAGTAAAGAAGTAATCAGACTTCCCACGGTTAGACGCGATTGAGTCTGTCCATTACGCGGCCTCTTATCCTCTGTCATTTCAACGTTCCTCTTCTTCCTATTTCCTCTTCTCTCTGCGTCTGCTCGATCCATAGCATGCCCGCCATGATCTCGCTCCAACACCCACAGCAGCGCCAGTTTAACCCCTACTCGGAAAACGGAGGCACCATCCTGGCCATCGCCGGTGCAGACTTCAGTGTTATTGCCGGCGACACCAGACAGAGCGAAGGTTATAGCATCCAGACGCGCTACGCACCCAAGGTGTTTCGATTGTACGCTCCTCCACTTCTTTGACCTAGGAATCTGCTCACTTGTGGGTTTTAGGACAGACAGAGCGGTGTTGGCTGTAAATGGGTTTGCTGCAGATGGAAACATGTTTGTCAAGAAAGTTAGACAACGTCTTGAAGTACGCATGACTGGTCGTATGACTCTTATATAGCTGTCTAACGACTGCCTCAGTGGTACCGACATGCGCACGCGAAAGACATGCCCCTCCGAGCCATCGCTCGTCTCATCCAAACCATGCTCTACGCCCGTCGTTTCTTCCCCTTCTATGTGTACAATATCCTTGGAGGAATTGAGGACGATGGTATGTCTGTCATGCTATATCGAAACCCCCATCCCCATCGGCAAAACGATCTTGTCCACGTTTACCTTCGATTCTCTAATGATCGCAAGCCCTAACGCCATTCTCTTCCTTTCTTCTTTAGGTACCGGGGCGGTATATTCTTTTGATCCCGTGGGATCATACGAACGTGAGGCATGTCGTGCAGCAGGCGCGGCACAATCGCTCGTCCAACCCTTCTTGGACAATCAAGTAAGTATGAACCATCACGAGAATATCTGTTCTGCGACCCAAACCGAGTTGATATGTCACAAAACGCGTTCCCGTGGTCTTGCTACTCGATGGAACCCGACCCTTCACCGATTTATCCCCGCGCCGTTAACATATCTTCTCGTTCACTACTATTTTCATGCTTCTTTTCTGGTGTCTGACGCCGCTGTTTACCTATAGATCTACTTTAAGAACCAAACACCCGCCCCCGGCATACCGCATCCCGTGCACCTCCCTTTGTCGACCGTGCTTTCCCTCGTGATCGATTCATTCACGAGTGCGACGGAGCGACACATCGAGGTATGGCTTCTGCGTCACGCGCTCCGACCAATTTTGACCCACATCACAGGTTGGCGACGGGCTCGAAATGTACGTGGTCCTTGCTCAGGGCAGCACCGCGGTCCAAAGCTTGGAAAACGTTAAGGGAATCCAAGAATTGACGGCAACGGAAGATGGCGAAAGGGTGTTCGTAATAAGACGGGAACTGAAAAAAGACTGAAGGAAATACAAGTCTTCTTCCTTGTGCTTTCTCTCGTCGCTCTTCTTCACACGCATATGCATACGCACAGAATTGGACACTTGTCAAAGCAATCGTCCGGTTCTTTATACTCGTGGTCACAGATTTTTTATTAGCCCACGTTGCATGATTGGCACCTCCCTTATATTTGCTAGTAATGTATGTAGATGCGATTTCCATTGCAGGAGCCAACTTCAATCATGAGCGCTGGAGCAGCCACGTTATTGACGTCGACCCTGAGGACATTATGCTTTCAGTGGCCACCATCACGTCACCTCGCCTTGTATCGATATCGGGCACTTGTACTACCTGTTCTTCGTGAAGGGCCTGCGCTGAAGCTTGAAGCCTGCGCATGCTGAACCGGGACTATACGTACAAAACTATGTAGCGCGTGGTGGTTGCCACACGACGCTCCACGCCAAATAGTCACAAACATCTAATCGTCTTCCTTGCTACGCTCATCGTCGTCGTTGCCGACAATCCTCTCCCACTTACCCTTTCCTTCGCTATCGCATTCAAGCCCCATTGAACCAAGGACAGCCATTGCACGACTCCGAAGCATAAAACCATAGACAAAACCTGACCATAACATCATGATTCTCTCACCGCTCATTTGCTTGGTCCTCGCATCGCTGGCGCCTTCGGCGTACTCACAGAACATCCTTTACGACCTCGCACACAATGCTACATCTCTTTCGGGCACCTGGAGTTCAGGAAGCAGGAATGTTATGACAGGAGCTGTAAGTTATTGTCATAGGGTCTAAGGTGGCTTTAGGAGAAGTGCTGATTTTTCTCCACCAAGGGCTTTGCAAACCCTGCCAACGCCTCGTTCAACTATCCTAAAACGACGGGTATCTCCTACTCATTGTGAGTTCAAGCCTTCAGAGGGATCAACTGCGCAGTAGACTGACCTGCCTGAAACAGTACGGATGATGGGTGGTACGAAATAGCACGATATCGGTTCAATGGAAACGGTATGGTAGCCCTTGCATCCCAGTGCTTAGTCTGGTTGCTGATCGTTTCCTAGGCTCAGAACCGACATGTATCACCGGCGTCATCGGCTGGGTGCATGGCAAATACACACTGAATTCCAACGGCTCAATAACCATGGTACCTCTCGGAGACGGCTACCAACAGATACAAGACCCCTGCGCTGCCGTGTCGAATTTCATCGAGAACTACAACATCACCGAAACGTACAAGCAGTGGCGGATCTTCCAAGACCCCGTCGCAGGGTACAAGCTCCACTTGTTCCAGTTCGATGGTGCCCCCCTCGCTCCCCAGTTCCAGGTCTCTCCGTCGCCGAACATGCTGCCCACACAGCTGCTACGTAACGTACCCACAGCAACCGCAGGGAATGGCGTGAAGCCGCCAGCCCGTCGATCGCTGGAGAAAAAGAGCAATGACGCCGCCGTGAGCTACCAACTAGCAATAGGACTCGCAGCGACTGCGGGGATGATCTCATTGAGCATTGCCTCGCTGCTGCTATAGATGCCGTTGGTTGTATTTCCTGATTTGGCCGCAGACTCTTCATCCCCTCCCTCTTCCGTTCGTCGCGTTGTTCTTACTCATTACCTTACCGCTGTCGATCGCATACTTTCCGCCTGGCAGGCCTGGACCCGTTGGACCTGTTTCCCTTTTTCTTAACACGCATCCGTCCTCCCCCGTTTTCTCTATAGTTATTGCTTCGTCTTCCACCCCCCACCCTTGACTCCCACTACACAAGCATGAGCACTAGCATAGGATACCCACGCGCAATAGCACAACCACATTAGGGAGTCAATTTGAGCTCGGTGTTGGAAGGCGTCGCTTATGTACCCACACTCTTTTGAACATTCTTGACAGCAATTACATTATTATGTAGCGTACTTATAGCAACATCTGTCTGCCGAAGCTCCATACCCTTTCTTGAGAGAGCAAGAACTCGGAACTCCGGATTCGGTAAGCGACGAACCCGCTTATGTAATGTTGATTCGGGATGGGTCGGCAAATTCTTTTTTTTTTGTTAACTTCAACCATCGTCCCACCTTCATCATCTCTTCCTGTTCTCGCCGAACAAAGCGTTGGCCAGCTATGGCGTGCCCCCTACGTGAAAGACGCCTGATGGATCCATTAGGAGAGCCGGTAAGCTTTCGATCCGTTCATTCTCGGCGCACAGCGCTCAGCGCCTGCACACTTGATGAAATCAATTACGGATTCAAGAGTCTTGCGACTCATCCATCCGAGAGCAAAAAAAAACATGTGGATTACTCCGCTGCGTTCTTCCTGATCCCTGCCCTCGTCTTTTTTCGGGACGGGACACTGAAGAAAAATTTCCAGGGGCCGATGGACGCGATCCTACTCTAAGAGACGAGAGAAATAAGCAACAAGGTATGGCTTTCTTCCTTTCGTAGCATTCCCTCCTCTTTGTATCTTCCTTTGTGATGAAAAAACAATAAGGGATTACAGAGTTTCGACTCGTGTATCCGAAAGCGTAAAACCGCGTGTGGAATGATATTGTTCCTTCTGACCCTTCCGTTTCTCGTTCGATGTTTCATCCTGTCTCGAACTTGTGGCTAACTCTTGCGATAGCACCGCGCCGGATTACCTCGGTGTCTCGGGAACCAGAAGATCCCCCAGGATCGTACATCAGGTGGGTACCTATTCTGCAATAACCGAACTCTTTATTCCGTCTCGCTGGTGGTGATACCAATACGGATGAAAGAGTTTCGACTCGTGTCCGAGAGCGCAAAACCCCATGTGGATTATTCCGTTGCCTTCCTTCTGACCCTACCCTCTCATACTCGTCTTCTTGCTCATATAGTTCGGTCAACTGATGCTAATCGTCTTATCATCTATAGATAATCGCCGGCTGGATGACACCTGCGATATGGACGCCTTGACAGACTGCATCACGAGGTGTGCATTTTTCTGCACGTCGTTTTTAATTTCCTCTACCCCTTCTGATGAAACGAATTACGGATACATCGAGTCTTATGACTCGCACGTCCGAGAGCGCAAAACCATGTGGATCACTCCGTTGCCTTCCTTCTGACCTTCCTATCCCTTTTCTCTGCGCGTGTCATACACAAGAATATTGACTCCGTCTCTTTGTCTTCAGGACCTTCATTGAATACCTCCGGCCGTGATAGTTCTTTCACAAGATATCTATGGACGTCGATATTTCACTGCACCATCAGGCTGCTTTGAGGGTGCATAAACAAACACCTATCTGATGGATGCAACGATGTGAACGCAAAGGGGCGCAACGTTTAGCTTCGTTCTCTTTCCTTTGGACCTACCTGTTTATAGCATCTGCGTTTCCACCTGCAGTTCGTTTCATATCTGTATATATGATTTCGTATATTTATACACGATTTCGTCGTCGATATAGAAGGCTTCTCACTGAGGTGACAGTGCAACAATGAAAATTATCTCAAGCTTCTTTCTTGTTGACATTGTTCAGAGAGTAGGCCTTGCACGTTGCTTCACGTTTCATAGCTCAGCGCTCAAAGCTTCAGGCATATTGCACCAACACAAATTTTCATTCCTCCGGTTGCAACACCGTCAGACACATGCACACCGACCACAAGTGTCCCTTCCGCTCAAGCACAATCTGCACCGTAATCGGCGATAACTGGTCAAAATACTCAGCTGGCGGTATAGATTAGGAACAAGACGATGACTTACACAGTTTCAAACGCGCAATTCACCCGTGCACACTAAAGTTAGACGCAAACACCGCGGCTGGTGCACCGAGACCCCGGGGGACCTAGCCAGCGTACTGGTCAGCGACATGCTTGACGGTGGCAAGAATAACCAAGAACTTACAAGAAGAATAGCCTGCGCCACAAGGCCTCCTCGCGACGAGGGACTCGGGCTCGAAGGCCCTCTGAAAGACCTCCCACTCGGCATCGTGGCGAGCCTGAAGACGGCGAGCCGCGAGACGCTGCAGGTCGTCCGAGGGCGCAGCCATGGCGGTCCAACTGGTGAGGACGACGGGGAGTGCGACAAGAAGGACAGAAGAGAATTTCATGATGAGATGTTGGGTGGTTTGTATGTTGGCGAGAGTCCGGCTCTGAGGGAATTCACGTTGAAACAGCAAGTTTTTATATCCCTCAGTCTGGCGAGTCACGAGAGTACTTTGAAATGCGATTGAATCCCGATAGTCTATTAGGTTCTCATCCCCAGTGAAACTGGCTCGGATAAGATATGACAGAATCGTGATAGAACTCAACTGAGATGACTTGAGATCGTTGATAAGTCCAAGAGGTCGCAGATATCTCTCTGGATATCTTACACACTTGACGTGGAGTTTTCTGGGACACGAGGTGCCA
This sequence comes from Lyophyllum semitale, assembly GCA_018851285.1. NCBI lineage: Eukaryota > Fungi > Basidiomycota > Agaricomycetes > Agaricales > Lyophyllaceae > Lyophyllum > Lyophyllum semitale. Next base: position 4,394 of record JABCKH010007690.1, on the reverse strand, counting down.
TCTTGACACAACTGTCGGTGCGGATTTCGGATGTACTTAGAGAGTATTGGTGCCAATGGTGGATTATGAGACGAGTCACGCGTGCAGACTGGAACGCTAGCATGGCACGATGCTAGCGTTGGCCTAGGGTGTGGGGTTGAGGCCGCTGAGGTTGGGCAGTCAAAATTGTGGTACTTAAATCAACATCGTTATCGTGTAAACCGTAGTCAACATGACGGCTAGGTTTTGTGGCGCGGCCTTTCCTCATTTAAGCGAGGTTTAAGCGAGGGCTTCGAACGTTGTTCGAACGACGAACAATTTGATCACTTTCAAGAATATAGAAGCGAACTGAGATGGTGAGGTACTTTGATGTAGTGCCTGATAGTCTGGTTGACAGAGAAGGTCTCCACTGGTCTCCACCGTAAGTTTACCGAGGTCTATGCCCGTTCAAACATTCGATGGTTTCCATATTTCGACTTCCCCAGTCGAATGATTAGGGAAACCGGTAGAATGACCGCCGACCGGGGCCTTGGCGTACAAGGAGCATAAGAAGATTTCCGTGGAACGGGGGCTCAAAAGCTCAGAAAATTACACCCATTCCCTAGCCTTTGGCTTGTGTATTCATAGTTTCATTCAGCGCAGACATGAATTGGGAGAGCAGAGGAGAAGAGCAACAAGTTCGTCGTGAATATGATTGTGATCGATTCGGATACACGACGGTTCCGACGCTGCACCACATATCGCATATTCTGCAGCGCAGAGCGCGCGTAGGGAGCCTCCGGAGAAGCCTTCGGTGACGTGATTTCTGCGAAGGTGGCCAGGCCTGTGTCTCGACGATCGCAAGCATTGTCCGTACCAGTGCGCCCCCCAAAATATACAGCATGAGGCGATAAGCCGCGGTAAACATCTTCCTTCCAGCATTGCCGGGATTCAACGGGGAAAGTCACCAAAGGAGATCGAAGGAAAATCCTGGGGGATCCGCTGCCGTCTTCTAATATATACCCATGTTTAGCAAGAGAATCGAATTTCGTTTTGACCGGGCATACCATGAGAGGAGAGCGACGACTCGCATTCGCCACCATGTGCGAGGAAAGCTTGTGATACGAGGCGCGTTATGGCAATTCCTCCAAAGCTCACTGAGAAAGACCCGGACGGTGAACTCACCATCAGGTTGAGAGCAAAGGAAATCGCTGATTTCACAAAGCGGCCGCAGGCATGGCTTGAGACGGGGCCAAGGTTGCGCGATAACGGCTGAATCGGTTCAGAACTCGCAGTTTGTTTCATAGGACCATGCGTAGCAAGTCGATGCAGCCCACCAGTGTTCGCATTTGTGGGAAATAAGATACCGCTCGTACTCCGTGGTCTCTGAGACTTCTGGACACTGTTAGCAGAGGAAGACACGTGGCGAAGAAGATCACCATGAACGAAGGTGCGCCTGGCCGATCTCGAACCTAATGACAGTGCCCGCGTAACATGTAGCGAGAATTCTTTTGGCATTCTCCAATCCGATCTGACGAATTTCGTGGGCCTAGAATAGTGAAAAGACAAAACTTATCCCTTGAAAATATTTCTTGTGGCAAGCCCAACTAACAGCTGAACGCTGAAAAATGACTAGTACTGATGTTTGCCTCAGTTACACCTCAACAAGACAGAAGAAATAGCTCACCACTCGCTATCGTCGTGAGGATGGACTCAGAGAACCGCAGGTCAACAACCATAGGGGACTGGAGGATCGTTCTAGGAATGCCATGCAGTCCTGGGCAGTGCGACCTACTCTTTTCAACGACTCGGAGTCTCCTGTTTTTGCCAGTGATATAGTTAATCTCCAAGGTCCACTAGCGAGGGATTTAACATGTTTCCTGGGCTTATTGAGGCCTGCCGCCTGCCCTGCCAAAACGTCACGTCTAAAGTTCAAGTCGGGTTATGTTGAACTTGTAGTTCGATCAGTTTACGAGCCCGGCAGCTATATACATAGTCATACTTGAGTCATACGTTTTGATGCAGAAATCCAAGGCAACGATTTAAAACGCTGAAAACAGGCTGACGGTCCTGTTCGGGCTAGTTGTCAAGCATTGAGATCATGGCGGTCCACTTAGCCATAGCGTGAGAAGACTCGATTACCACCCAGCGACAAGGATCGGACACAAAATCATAACAAGTGACGAGCATCCTACATATCGAAACGCTGGAGTATGTCATCTGGCAAGCAACTCTTCTGGCTGGTTCTCTCGAACACTTTCAATTCGCCACCTTGGCAGACAAGGCTAAGCCGGCCCCTCTCTCCGTGCTTAATAGCGAGTTCTTTGATCACGTCCAATACACGCCTCAATTTCTTGAAGTTCTCCTGAATGGCATCAGCCACCTTCTTGAGTTCGGCTGATTCAAGTTTCTGCTTGTTAACCTGGGTAAATCGGCCGCGCTCGTGGATCGCAAGGAAGTGGTGGGGGGTCTGAGAGAGGAATAACTGGGGATAACTGTCTGCCCAGTTGAAGGAAGTCGCGTTGCGGACGGAACGGGTGGTCAGCTCGACGACAGCGGATTGTGGTACAACGGAACCACCAGCAAATACGGTGACTTTGGGGAAAGTTTTGGAGCTGTACGAAGTGGGCGTAGACAATGGAGACTCCAAGCCCTCTGTGGGAAGTTTGACATTTGATAGAGTATTGATCAGATCATCGACGTTAGTCGAAGATGCCGCTATGGCTGAAGTGGCAGCAGATGAAGCCTCAGAGGCGATGCATGCATCAACCTCGAAGCGAACAACCATCTTGAGCCCGTTAAGATCCTATGACAATATGCACAGTTAGAGACGGTTCAACTCGAGATAATAGGTGGAACTGACATATCGTACAATCCTGTGATGTCCTGTGCTATTCTCGCAACCAGGTGCAGGAATCGTCGAAGCCTTTTCAAAGTTGAAGCCAAATGTCCTGCCAGACATTTGCTCTTGGTAGCGATTCTCCCAGCGATTGAAAAGTACTGTTTTCCCTGCGAGCTGCATGTCGATCCTAAAGTCGTTCGACACAGGGTCACCGATCCAGCGAAGCAACTTTCGAAGATTGTTGCGATCGGTAACGAAGTCAATTGCTGCCCAGTCGAATTCTTCGTCATCCAGCTTGCTCATTCCATCCACCGCAGTGACGAGCGGGAGTAGGACTGCGTCGGAGCACCGGAAACCGTTCTGATCTTTGAATGATAATCCATCGTCGGCATGCACTTGGTATGGTGGTGCTTTGTTAATCCATCGCCGCGGCGAGCCTGATTTCTTATTAGGCGACATTCTGATATACTTCAACGAACAAACTTACCAGGAACGATGATGGTGGGCGTTGGTTTATCTACCCAGTTGTACGAACCTACATACTGCAGATCTGTGATCTTCACCTCATTATCAGAGGTTTTGGGGGTGGGCCTTGTGATACTCTGTAGAGCAGTTGTCGATAAACCTCCCAGAATCTGTCGATCCGGTGGAAGTCCTGAGGGTCGAGCGGGCGTTTGGGGAGAGTATGGCTTGCGGCCACGGCCAACAGAGTATTGATATCCTGACATGCTGTGTAGTGCTAGTTCATGGAGCCTACCCTCTGATCTTAAATACCCAGCGAGCGCCAAAAGTCGCGTTCTATGCGGCACAGATGTGACACCGAAGCACCAACGAGTACGCAAGAAGCATCTCGAACAAACTTGTGTGGGAGAGCTTGTCCTCTAGAAGAGATGCTCAATACTATTCAGCGCCCACATAGAAGCTAAGTCCAACGTAGGCAATCCGCAGTCGACCTGGGCGCCAATCTATGGCTTTGACAATCCATCAGTGGGTCCAGGAGCCCGCTCATCAGAGAATTGAGGATACTCCGACACCTCCTTATAATACCATAAAATAAATCAAATTTTTGAAATATCTGCAACTCTGGTGGATCCTATTACATACTCATATATATGTCGGTATGGTTTGTAAAAGAAGAAAAAACCACCCGATCTACCAGCTTGATGATCCTTGGTTTAATTACCACTAATGTAGGTATGGCTATCGTGTTGATTCAAGCATACCTGTCAAACATTGGTTTGGAGCTTTGTCTTACAAGGACCATCATGGTTGCGAACTTTGTGCGTTCACTCAATTACCCCCTGATGTGTATCACATTGTAAATGTCGGCTCAGATTGTCCATGACCCCGAGTCTTACAATTATGGTTCTTCTTCGGTGGCGACCGCTGCGCTTAATCCTGGTGCACCTTTTGTAGCCGACAAATTCCTGAACTACGCTGGCGTTTGAGCACTAACCCACTGTCGCAAACTTGCTGTAGCTGGACTGATCCCTCGCACTCCCAGCCTTCACACTCCTTGCATAGCTCTCAATCTCCCCAGCTGTGCCATGTTTTGGCCGACCATCCACTGCCGCAGCCTTGCTGTAGCTGAGAT
>JABCKH010007689.1:0-46495 GCA_018851285.1 Lyophyllum semitale | reverse complement strand
CGGTACAAACAAGCATAAACTACCTGTATAGTACCAAGCCACGTATCGTGATTGACACGTGCTCGGCTATTCCAACAAACTACAGGTCAGTTCACACGAAACGAGTCTCGACATTGTGACCTTGCATCTAGCCGATAGGTATATTGGAATCTAATAATTAAGGACACGACTCGGATAAACGAATCTGATGGACCAGACCAGGTTATCCTGGCATACCAAGTTGTAGAGGCCATAATGAGTGGTTAACTGATAGATCGACATCAAAGCTTCGGCATAAGGCGCGTCGTGTGCGCCAGAGCATAGCGAATATTCTGTGCCAGTCCTCCAGGATTCATATGTATGACTTACAAACGTCGAACAGTCGAACTACGGCAATTAGGACTGCTGGATGTCAGATTGAGCAGACAGGACGTACAAGATGGTCGGCACCCTCGACACGCGAAAACGATGCCAGATTCTCCAGCCCACTGGCAGTCTTCACGATGTCGTGGTTAAATTCCTGGGGGCTGCGAAGCAGGCTGAGTCTTCGAAAAGCTACAGTTGTGTGTTCCAGCTGCGTACAGATAATCATTTATGGCGCCATAGATCATATGTATGGAGATTCGTTTTGCGGTGGGCCCTAATAGATGATAAGAGCGTTCCGACCCTTGGGGGTCGCGATAGCATGCCATGCCTGAGAATGAATGTAGAAGGTGGTCTTGTGCCATATTGTACGCGACCCACCGTCTCTTATTTGCGACTGCACATCAATGTCACACCGTCAGTCTTATCCGGATAGTCTTCAGTCACATTCCGTCTTTCTAAAGTCGAAAGAGGTGAACCCTGAAGGAACCAATGAGGTGAAAACGTACCATGGAACTCTTCAGTGACTGGTACGCCGCTTCGCGGGATCGCCAGATGTCTCGGCATAGAACGAGCATACTCTTCCCATGCGACTTTCGTTTAATGATAAGGTAAGATAAAGTATTTCTCAAGGGTCAAACATTGAACGTACATACTTATGTGGTCGTATCCAAACTTCAGAACTTGTTCATTCAAGATAGCCGCCTCGTCGTGATTTGGCGCTTCCAGTAGTGCTTCGCCGTTACAACTAGAGGGTAGTTGGGACGAGGGTCAAAGGTATAAGATTGGGAGGAGGTAGCCATGATGACGAGGAGCACTGGCAAGAAGTTCGCAGATAAAAAGAATTGGCACGGAGTGAGGTAAATCATAACCGCTATTCCCGGCCTGCCAAACATGAGTTAAGCGTTGGACAATGACGACTGACATTGGTGACCTGAATACGACGACTAGGATCCTCGAAAATGCTTGGAGTTGCCTTGTACTCGTGTACAGTGTGGCCTAGGCTCGCTCAGGATGCTTTGCTTGTCATCCCGAAAAGGAAGTGCCGTTTATGCTATAATATTAGGACGACCTATATTTCTCTTCCTGTGACATCTGCAGATGCATCGACATTCAGAATAACTTTAAGACAGATACAGTCAATATCAATGAACACCAGGGCCATCCTCGCAACACCAGGAAACACGGGTCCGCCTTCTCCATCGCCATATTATCTTGAGCCTCGCGCGTCAGAAATAACGTTTCCGAGACGATTGAGAGCCTCGTCAACATCCTCTTCACCCAGCAGACTGAAGGAAGCGCGGACATACGCCGTCTTCCTGCCATTTGGCAAGAAAACTGTCCCTGGAAGCGCGAGGACACCTCGTTCGACCGCCTTGTCCTGGATCACTGCCCGTGAATCGCCTTCTACTGCGGGGTCATCACCCAAAAGCAATTTGAACCTAACACATGTCATGAACGAACTGGAAATAAGCCAGAAAAAGACACTCACCAGAAGAACATTCCTGCTTCCGGGAGCGTCCACTCTGCCAAGCCTGAGAGATGCTTCTTCATAGCACGTGCGAACACATCCCGCTTCGTGCGGTAGAACGCGGATACATTCTCGGCGTGCTTCTTGAACCCGTCGTACCCCCACGAGTCTAACAATTTGTAGACGACTGCTTGTGTTAGCGAGGACGTCTGGAGATTCGACGTTTGTGTCTGTATAAACGTTTAGGCTACAAACAGGAAAGAGGAAGCTGGCCACGTACGTGTCCGTCAATTGCTTGAAGAAGACGTTTAGGACCAGACGCGAATCCAATTCGAATACCAGCAGATAGGACCTTTGAAAGACTGTCAAATCTCAAAACTCGACCAGTCTCAGGTTCTTCCAACTCCAAAGAAAAGTAAGAAGGATATCGAGGAGCTTCACCGTAGTATAAATAATAGTATGGGTCATCTTCTCCTGACATGAGCACTGGAATGATGATTAAACGTATGAACAGACTTGCCTTCTAGAATAATAAAATCATGCTCTCGAGCAAGAGCAAGGACCTCTTTACGGCGTTCAAATGTGGCTGTCATTCCAGTCGGATTGCAGCCATACTTTGAGAAAACAAATTAGCCACTGAAAAATGGAGGACGATTAGGAGTGTGTCGCACAGGAACAGTGTATAAAACACGAGGCTTTGGCTTCCCAGCTGGCCAACTCTCTAAAATCGACCGTAGGGAGCTTGATGATATGCCATGAGCATCCGTGTCTACCTCTATGAAAGTTATATAGATAATGAGATTAGAGACTTGGACAGTTCAGATTGAACGAACCGATTTGTTCGCAGTGCAGCGTGTGGAAGATCGGGATCACGCCGCTGCACAGACGTCAACGAGATAGACACCCCCCCTTGCTTAGTGCACGTACGCGTAGACGGGCGACTCGACGAGCACTGGGTCTCCTGGGTTCACGAGCGCCGCAACCGCCTGAAGGAGGCACCATGTTAAGTGCGGAATCTGAGCGTAAAGACGAAAAAGTCGCGTGCCTTGTATATCAGGTCTTGAGATCCTGATCCGATTGAAAGCCCCCATGACCCTTCGCTCCTCTTCCTTCCATGTGAGAACTCTTGAAGTCCGTAGATCCATTCACACAGCGGCTCATATCCAGCTGTCGCACCGTACTGCAGAGCTTGAGCCAGCTCGGTGTCGTCAAGCTTCAAGACCACATCAATATTCTCGTCGAGCGGAGAGCGCGCCGAGAAACTGAAAGACGTGAATGGAAACGTGCTTGGATTTGGCTTTCCAGCAAGTAAGGAAATGAGTCCCGGGGTATGTTCTAGTGGAAACAGACTCCGAACTAGTAAATTTCATCAGCGAATGCAGAAAGGGGTTGGTGTGCTATTATACACACTCGGGCTGGGTCGCCGACTCTTGGCGACGTCGGAGAGGAATCGCGTGTAATAATCTGGTGGTAAAGACTTCACAACGCGCGAAACGGTGTCTTTCGTAACGAGAAGTTCTCCTTGAATACCATCACAGTGCGTCAATTGGATATTCTGGTGAAGGCCATCAAGTCAGGCTAGGTACACGTCTTTGAAGGAAATGGTTTGTTACTTCTCCGTTCGACATGTTTGTGAGGATGCTGGTGTGTGAGAGATTTTGATTGACTCATGAAATAAAAGTTCAAGGGTACTTGGATCGATAGGTTAAACGCCGGGCCGAGTTTATGATCATCGATCAGGATTCAGGCCCAGGATCCGTCTGCCATCTTATCCGAGTTGGTATACTTCTTCCATACTCTATGTACGTTTGGCTCCTGGATCCTTGGCAGCATTGGGTAATGTCGATATCCCGAGGTTTCATGCTCAAGGTTGTTTTTACAAATCGAATCTTGTCGGAGAATGGTATCGAGACTACAGTATGCTTTTAAGGGAGCACGCTCGGATCCATTCAAACAAGAGACATCAGTGTCACTGTATCTGTGTTGTATGACAATGATCGAGGATCCACCAGGCAACGACAGAAAACCTTTCGATTACCTCTCTGAGATTAGGTGGTCGACTCACAACAGCCGCGCGGCTTGTCACGCCTCCGAGGATGGCGTCCCAGGGAGAGCACCTCGCATTAGTAGGACCAAGAATATAGTGTCGATGTGCCTGCCATGCCCATCTCAGTTTCCACCTAGCCGTGCCTGAGGCACCATACAGTATCCCAGCACCAGAAGAGACACGACTAGTCGTCATGTTCTTCTCATTCATCGGTCCCATGCCGCACCTTGCCAGCCTCTTGATAAGGGTAAAGGCCAGCGCTGGATTGACAATCAACGGGCCAGGATAATCCTCCATGGTCGAGTGGTACGCCACTAGCGAAAATAGCGTGCCATTTCGTCGCGGAAAGCACATCGGCATCTAGGAACCCACCATGATTACGAGACAGCATAAATAATTGTTCCATCCCAGTACTAGTACTAGTGTGTCTGGAAGGAGCGAAAGACTAAGATGGTTTAATGGACAGGTTAAAGAGTTCCTGAAGTAACATAGAGAGGATGCACGCCGCCATCGCAGATCTACTACCCACGCTGTTCTTTCCTTCACCCTGTATTGTGTGCTCGATACTAGTAGTACATATGAACCCGCCCTCGTTGTAACTTTACATGTGGAACACCAACACTAGCTCTACCAGATTCGTGTCTCTTTACTCGCTGCGCCGTCTACCGACCCAGCCGTCTTCATACCGGGAGCTTCTTCTCTGCAGGCGTCCTCGCCGATTTACCCATAGATCCCGGTGACCATTCCATCGCTTCCCGGAACGAGAAATAAAGAGTACCCTCCCCAGTTATGGAACCCCGTTCACGAGATCCAGGCGGTCGCCAGAACACCACATCCCAAAACATGCGATACAAGGTGCCCTTTGCGGAAAGCTGCGCGCATGCTTGAGGATCGTACGAGTAAACAATGAGAAATTCGAAGGGGATGCGTAAGGCGAGCATAACGCTGACAGTGACGAAGGGAAACAAGAACTTGCGAGAGAGTGTCGGATTGGTGCTATTATCACGAGCTACATGGTACCCAAAACCATCATTTGAGAAAATGATCGAAGAATATGCGTGAAGACTCACAGCAAGGGAACGCAAGCGTTACCGTCAACGTAACATAATCAACGAGCGCCTTGTACTTGTAATGGTGAAACGAGGAAGGTAGAGCTGCGCCGAGGACAATGATAAGAAGGGGAAGGGCGACAGGGTAGAATAACGACGGAGTGAGGTCGAAAGTACCCGGTTCGACGGGAGGAAGAGTCAATTCGATGGCGAATTGAATGTATATGGCGGACTCAACCGCTGCCACGGCGGGCAGAAGAACGAAGACAATACGAGCAAAGCTCAGCAGGCGCTGGGTGGCGGGAGGCATTTGGGGGGATGTCGGTGATTGAAATTCTAAAGCGATTTCTCGTCTTTAAGTACTTCGTCTGTCATCCCGAAAAGGAAGTGACATAACCGTTTTTGGGAACACGCCACGGACCGAATTCCAATATTAGGACGATCTGTCACAGAAACCCTCTGGAAGGTACATGCGTGTGCGCAGTGGAGATGACAACCGTCATGTTCTCTTGGCACATTTAGACGCAGAATAAAATATAGTACGGTTGATATTCACGAACACCATTCAACGAGGACAGATCCATCGGACCCTCCCTGCACCGGGAAACGCAGCTATCCTTCCTCTCTTCGCCGTAATCATCTTGAACCTCGAGCGTCAGAAATAACCTTTCCAAGACGATTGAGGGCTTCGTCAACATCCTCTTCACTCAGCAGACTGAAGGAAGCGCGGACATACGCCGTCTTCATGCCATTTGGCGAGAAAACTGTCCCTGGAAGCGCGAGGACACCTCGTTCGACCGCCTTGTCCTGGATTACTGCCCGTGAATCGCCGTCCACTGCGGGGTCATCACCCAAAAGCAGTTTAAACCTAACACATGTCACGAACGAACTGGGAATGGGCCAGGAAAAGACATTCACCAGAAGAACAATCCTGATTCCGGGAGCGTCCACTCTGCCAAGCCTGAGAGATGCTTCTTCATAGCACGCGCGAACACATCCCGCTTCGTGCGGTAGAACGCAGATACATTCTCGGCGTGCTTCTTGAACCCGTCGTACCCCCATGAGTTTAACAATTTGTAGACGACTGCTTGTGTTAGCGAGGACGTCTGGAGATTCGACGTTTGTGTCTGTATAAATGTTTAGGCTACAAATAGGAAAGAGGAAGCTAGCCACGTACATGTGCATCAATTGCTTGAAGAAGACGTTTAGGACCAGACGCGAATCCAATTCGAATACCAGCAGATAGGACCTTTGAAAGACTGTCAAATCTCAAAACTCGACCAGTCTCAGGTTCTTCCAACTCCAAAGAAAAGTAAGAAGGATATCGAGGAGCTTCACCGTAGTATAAATAATAGTATGGGTCATCTGCGTTTGACCTAAGCACTGGAATAATGATGAAACGTATGGAAATAACAGACTTGCCTTCTAGAATAATAAAATCATGCTCTCGAGCAAGAGCAAGGACTTCTTTACGGCGTTCAAATGTGGTTGTCATTCCAGTCGGATTGCAGCCATACTTCGAGAAAACAAATCAGCGACTGGAAAATGGAGGACAATTAGGAGTGTGTCGCACGGGAACAGTGTATAAAACACGAGGCTTTGGCTTCCCAGCTGGCCAGCTCTCTAAAATCGACCGTAGGGAGCTTGATGATATGCCATGAGCATCCGTGTATACCTCTACGAAATTATATGGATAAGGAGATTAGAGACTTGGACAATTCAGATTGAACGAACCGACTTGTTCGCAGTGCAGCGTGTGGAAGATCGGGATCACGCCGCTGCACAGACGTCAACGAGATAGACAACCCCTGTTGCTTAGTGCACGTACGCATAGACGGGCGACTCGACGAGCACTGAATCTCCTGGGTTCACGAGCGCCGCAACCGCCTGAAGGAGGCACCGTGTTAAGTGCGAAATCTGAGCGTAAAGACGAGGAAGTTGCGTGCCTTGTATAACACGTCTTGAGATCCTGATCCGATTGAAAGCCCCCATGACCCTTCACTCCTCTTCCTTCCATGTAAGAACTCTTGAAGTCCGTAGATCCAATCACACAGCGGCTCGTATCCAGCTGTGGCACAGTACTGCAGAGCTTGAGCCAGCTCGGTGTCGTCAAGCTTCAAGACCACATCAATATTCTCGTCGAGCGGAGAACGCGCCGAGAAACTGAAAGACGTGAATGGAAACGTGCTTGGATTTGGCTTTCCAGAAAGTAAGGAAATGAGCCCCGGGGTCTGTTCTAGTGGGAACAGATTCCGAACTAATAACTTTCATCATCAGGTCGAATGCAGAAAGGGGTTGGTGTAAAATTATACACACTAGGGTTGGGCCGCCGACCCTTAGCGACGTCGGAGAGGAATCGCGTGTAATAATCTGGTGGTAAAGACTTCACAACTCGCGAAACGGTGTCTTTCGTAACGAGTTCTCCTTGAATACCATCACAGTGCGTCAATTGGATATTCTGGCGAAGGTCATCAAGTCAGGTATGTCTGTGAAGGAAATGGTTCGTTACTTCTCCGTTCGACATGTTTGTGAGGATGCTGGTGTGTGAGAGATTTTGACTAACTCATGAAATCCAGGTGTACTTGTATCAAACTTGGATTGATAGGTTAAAAGTCGGGCCGAGTTAAGTCCGATCATCATCGATCAGGATCCGTCTGCGCGGACTTCAGATCTTATCGCTATACTTCTTCTGTACGTTTGGCTCCTGGCTCCTCGGCAGCATTGGCCCCCATTGGGTGTTGGAATTGAACGGCAACCCGCCGCGGCCCGTCGACCTTCCGTGGTATTTTTAGCTTCTTGATAGCTTACTTCTTTTCTTGCTCTTTAGATACACCCGTAGATTACCTAGTACGACAGGCAATTCATCCTGTCTTTACCCATCAATGTAACCCCGTCCGAGTATCTCAACATTGGGTACTAATGTCGATATCCCGAGGTTTCATGCTCAAGGTTGTTTTACAAATCGATTCTTGTCGGAGAATGGTATCAAGACTACAGCATGCTTTTAAGGGAGCACGCTCGGATCCATTCGAAAGAGACATCAGTGTCAGTATCTATGTTGTACGACAATGATCAAGCTCCACTGGGCAACGGCAGAAAAAACCTTTCAATTAAGTACCTCTCTGAGATTAGGTGGTCGACTCACCAACAGCCACGCGGCTTGTCGCGCCTCCGATGATGGCAGCCGTAATCATCCCAGGGAGAGCACCTCGCATTAGTAGAACCATGAATACAGCGTCGATGTACCTCAGCTGCCATGCCCATTTCAGTTTCCACCCAGCCGTACGCCTGAGGCACCATACAGTATCCGAGCGCCAGAAGAGACACGGCTGGTCGTCATGTTCTTCTCATTCATCAGTCCCATGCCGCACCTTGCCAGCCTCTTGATAAGGGTGAAGGCCAGCGCTGGATTGACAATCAACGGGCCAGGATAATCCTCCATGGCCGAGTGGTACGCCACTGGCGAAGATAGCGTGCCATTTCGTCGCGGAAAGCACATCGGCATCTAGAAACCCACCATAATTACGAGACAGCATAAATAATTGTTCCATCCCAGTGTGTCTGGAGGGAGCGAAACACTAAGATGGTTTAATGGACAGGTTAAAACAGAAATATCGCTCGTTCGTGCTGTTCAAATTGTTGAGAGCTTTTTTTTGACAAGAAGGTAAACATCAATCGAATCACTCCTGGGGCTAGATTCGGAATGGTATTGCAGACTTTAAAAGGGGTGTACACGGTACGCACCTCGCTTTGAACAGGGTCGGTGGTAACGGGGGTCAAGGAATCGGTTTTCATCATCTTGCGGGCAGGAAGCCTTATGAGGGAGACGTCATCCTAAAAATATTAGGTGGACGACTCGGGAAAAGTGAGAGCTTACATGATCCGACGATTCGGCTTCCTTGCCTAACTTCCGTTTGCAGTTGGCAATATGGCGTTTATCACCGTCAGTGTCATCAGTAGAGTCTGACGCGACTGAACCCTGTAATTGGGAAAAGATCAAGAAAGGAACAGATTGTAAAGATTATGAAAGAGTTCTCACATTGGTAGGCTGGAATTTGGATTTCGAGAACGAAGATGCCATAGAGGGTCGGGCAACTTCTGTTGACGTTGATTTCTTCTTCGTCTTTTCGGGATCGTGTTTGTTTCTAGGTTTAGATTATAGTATAGGCTTGCCCGAGCTCACCGTTTTCTTCCTACGTTCTCGTTACTCTCTTTCTATTTCAGCCCTCGATCTTTCCTGGGCCTCGTTGTATTGCTTGGCAAAATGCTTCTTTTCTTTCCCTACAAAATAATCAATTACGAGGTAAAGACGGTCAAAGTTTCAACTCACTGATCCATTTGGCTGACGCGCAAACTTCCTGGCCAGGATAATAATCCACGTTGTCCGTCCAAATTTCTTCCCAAAAGCTGGCTAGAAGACGTTGGGATCTAACGACATTCTCCATGGGCTCCCAGCTAGAATAAAAGGCAGAATAGACGGCTCAGATTCTGAGACCTTAGTGCGGCATGCAACCTACGTATTCGGATATGAATCTGAACCATGCCCACTCCACTGGAGGCACTTCTAAGCAGACGATAGGGGAGGGTAAGTTAGAAAGGGTACCTTCACATAATATTCCTATGACGAATGAGCACCTTCAAGATGAAAGAGGCGATCAAGGACGTACCCATCTAGGCTCGCTTTCCTCATCAACATCGTCGTAATTGGAAGGGGAAACTAGGCGTGCCTTCGTTATGACCTCTGTGGGAAATAGATGAATTATTACAAGCTCCCCTATGGTCGATGGGAAGGACAAGAGGCTTATTATTCCGAAGTGGTAAATAACCTAATATAACCCACGCGACCGACTTAACCAGACCCTAGGGTTATGACCTGGTCATGATCGTCGTCATAATCAGTCATAATCAACACTCACTTTTTGTCTATCCACTCACTATTCATCTCCAGGCTTCTGATATAGAAACATAATGTACCATACATATTTTTGAGCAACATAAGTACACATTTTCACCTGATAATAGCTCATCTCTTAATTTCTGGGGGGTTATGAGTTTGATCATAACCAGGTCGTGACCCGGTCGTGACCAACTGGGATTTTAAGCTCCGCCAGAAATTTCCGACAAATTATCGCACATTTACTGGTACGATTCTCAAAGGATTAGCCGAGGGCAGAACTCCAAGTTAGTAACAGGTTGCAGAGATGGAGTGAGGTTAGAAAGAGTCAGAAAGGCGGGTCGAAAAGGGTCGAACCTGTTCAGCGTTCAACTTTCGTTGAGCGGCATTTAAAACTGCCTGTATCGGGCGTTGAACCAAACTGTCAACCGAATACCATACTATGCTCCCACAAACCACCCGCTCCGGGAAAGTGTGGGGTAATATATATGCTTTAGTACACAACGTCTTATGGAGCGCCAACTTCGACTTCCAAATAATGGCAGAATTCGCTCAATTCATTTTCGTCTTCGCGTTCCTATGTACCACGTAACGTACCCAATCCGATAACCTCTCGTGATGCGAAGACACAGTCGTATCCGGAATGCACAGTGGTAATTTTCGTTAACTCCAGCACCAAGAACACCCAAGACGTGACAATGGCTAGGTATGATCACAAGTGGCAATGAGATGGGTAATATGTTGGCCGAGAGATGCTCTATTAGTATTACGGTCGCATACTAGGCATCGAATGTGGCGGGGTGCAGTTAAGCGGTGACAAGCCTTGTGGATGATAAAGCAGATTGTGGGGTGGTAGAACTTGAGGCGATACATGTAATACAAGAGTACCTCGCGATTCGCGAAGGAAAATCCCCATCGCACATCTCGAATGATTTCCGGAGAACCAGGAGTTTTCAGAGGCAACTTGTGCAGGAAGGCGGAGATGACCTGATTTCGGGACACAGTCGTAAAGCAGTCCTAGAGCTCTGACGATGTGGGCTGCTTCTCCTGGTTCTGTAGCTTGTGCAGAGCTGAGAAGGTGGGGAAGACATATGAGAGCGATATATAGATGACGGAAATGACCTAAAAGAAGATTAATTCAAGCGCAGAGGGTGTATACTACGGGAGGACAAGCTGCTTTCATATTAAATAGATAGTGGCCATGCAAGGTCGAATCGGTTGGATGAGGTTGGCATTTTCAAGGCTGCGAGATACCGCATGGATGAACCCAGTTGACATCGACCACAAGTATCAACTGTATAAATTTAACTCAATCATTAGTATGCTGCTGAAATCCTGGCCACCGACCAAGAATACCGATACAGCATGGGATTTCATCAAGACGCACGCTCTATCTCCCTTGGCAAGATCAGAAAAACCCTCCCCAACTTCTTCCACGGCGCCCGCGACGTCAAGTCCCAGGAAAAGGGGAAAGCTCGGGAGTACCGGGGCAAGAGACTCGCACGTTTGGAGTTTCCATTCGACAGGATTATGTCCGTTAGCTTCGATGCGCAGCAATTCTCCGGGTCCTGGTGTTGGAGTTGCTTGGTCTCTGACCTCGATATAACCAGGATGAGACGTGAGGAGAACTTTGTGACGGGCTCCCGGCATTGACGTCGAGGTTCTGTAGTGGTATGACGACTTGGTCTTCGCTTAAGATTGATAATATAGATCTTGGATTGGAAAAATGCCGACCGACGGAAACAACATTGAGTACTGGACCATGGCGCATGCTGACCCTTCCTTTGATTCCTGGTGTCCGGCGAGATGGAATGCCTGAGGCTCTGTTATGACGATTCAGTGATGCAGTGTGTGGGTGGTTTGACTACAGTACTGGAGTACTCACAAGGGCGAAATTGCATCTTCATGATGGAATAGTCGCATCTTGGAGATGCAAACGGATACAAATGATGACTCGGATGTAATGATTGAAGCGACGGGTATATATTAGCTCCCATCTCGGAAGGATAAGCGGACTCGGCCACAACACACTATGTCACCGATGGTCAGTGAGGAAAACCTGGACGACGTCGACCATCGGCAAGCCATGGGCGAACGATGGCACAACTTCAAACAATAATGCGATGGGTGAAGTGTTTACAAAGAATACGACGATGCGGGAAACGGACACAGAGGCGTGTACTCGGCCGGGACCACATGTTGCAATAATCTACATAGATGTCGTCGTTCTTATCGGAGCATATGGACAGGTTTCCTGACTTCCAAGGCGCTGCTCCGCAGTAATTCCAGCCTCCGGTCTTACCATTCCGTCTGGGGACCCTGCACTGCTCTACAGTCATCAATGCTTGTTATAACTTGAAAAGACAATCACAGGATTCGCTGACTCGTCGAAAATCGTGGCAATACTTGAGGCAAGGGTAGCAAAGACAAGGTGGAAACAAGAGGCTTGCAAAGGCCACACAATTGCAGCCTTCTAGAAGTTTCCGAGGCTCAGGGAAACGACGAAGTAATTTACCCGGTAAGGGTCCCGGATTCCAGAAGGCACAACCGTGATCGGTGGTAACAAGCACGTGATCTTACACCAGTAGCCGTGATTTGCTCAGAAACTTCCTTTGCCTCTTGACACCTTGCACGAACTACAAACTTCATCCTCAAATCGTAGCCACACGATGGCCAGAGATCCTTCATTGCTGACCTCAACAGCGCCGACGACTGTTGTGTCTGCTGATATCCTCATCGGCCATGTGTATGTGGCGGCATTTCCTTTGATTGAGAGATTGCTAACGAGAACTCTAGCCAGCTCCGGGATCTTATAATATGTCCACGAGAACGAGGAGTTGTGAACTATGTACAGCAGAATACTATCGTAGAGCACAATCTTAACACGCCGGACTCGGTACGAGACAAGTTTGACATTAACAGCTCAAAGGTTTGACCTCATGGATCCGTTTTGTCTTCAGGAGCCCTGGCCTATCGCGAAGCTCTCTTTTGTTCCAAACACGCTAAGTTCAATTCCTATCGATGGGACGGAAGACACGTTGCTCGCAGCTGGCGGTCAAGAGGCCGAGATACATCTGTCTTACCTTTCGCCACTCTCCTCCCGCCACCGACAGAATGGCGCCGTCTGGCAGACCGAATTTCCGATGTCTGGATCCATCAACAACTCCGTCCTGCTCACGTCCATGAGCCTCACGCGGTCCAACGAAAGTAGCGTTGAGCCCCGAATCGGAATCAGCAACAACGACTGCAGCGTCAAGTTTTACAATGTGCCCATCAGGGGCCAAATGAAACGGACCATCGAGGAGGTGGGGAGCCTGCTTCTCAATGTCCCAGTGAACCATTGTACGTGAAAACCACTTTCATTGTATTTTGGTTGCCCTTGACACCGGCATGCACTTTAGCATCAATCTCGCCTGACGGGCGAACACTTCTGTCAGTTGGCGACTCCTCAAAGGTTTACCTCCATCGGATGACAGGAGGTGCTCGCATCACCTTTTCGCCGATAGCAACGCTCAAAATACCGCCCCCGACCGAATCGTCAATTAACCCATTGCCGTCTTCCCTGACTGCATCATTTTCTACTGCGTTCTCGTCGGACGGCTCAAAGTTTGCTGTGGCGTCACAAGAAGGCTTGGTCGCAGTTTGGGATGTTCGGAGCTCAAAGCCCATGAAGGTGTTCCAGACCGAGAAGTCTAGGATGCCAGCGGGCAATGGGGGCGCTAGTGGCTGGCTGACTGATGAGATCTTCGATTGGGCGGGAGGTAGCTTCCGGGCCCCGGGATGGAGTGCGAGGAATGTCAAGTTTGGCGGGTCTGGTGACAAAGAAATAATGACCTTTACTGAGGTAAGCTACATTGATGCTGACAAGACCCCCTCTTTGCTAACGCGAAAATAGCACACCTCCTTACTGCACGTTATAGACGCGCGAACGTTTGAAACGGAAGAGATTGTGCAAGTCCCGACCGTCCGAGAACGAACCTCGTCAGCCCCAAGATCTCAATCCCAATCCCACCTTTCTCCCCACCACTACAGGCATGCCCGGCCTCCGCACCGCTACGTTCCAGCCACGACCCGACCCGACTCGACGTCACCCCGAAATTCCCAATCCCAGGCACACATCCTCCGCGCATTAGGCGACACCTTCCGCATCCCCTCGCCCTACTCTCCCCCGAGCTCCATCTCCGACTCCACATGGCGCGCGCTCCGCATGAGCGACCCCACCGCGTCCACCAGCGCCAGTGCCGGCACCGACACAGAGTACAACGATATCCTCCTCATCCCGCCGTTCGGGGACCCCAACATCGAGTCTGACGTCCAGGCGCTCCTCGGCTCGCATGGGATCCAGACCCGCGTCGGGGCGGAGGAAGACGAGGATGAGGATGAGGACGAGGAGGACCCCAATACCGGCTCGATACACGCGGAGTACGAGTACACGCCCCGGCCGACGACGTACACGACTGTCAACAGCCGGCGGCGGCACGACGACGACATCGAGGTGGACGAGCTCGAGTCGGACTGTGTCACCTCCCGCGCGCCGTCGCGCTCGTCCTCGCCGAGTCCGTCCACGCACGTCCCGCCCGTCAGGTCCCGCGCGGTCAGTGCGGGCGAGCAGCAGGTCGTGTATGTGGAGGAGCTGAATATTGCAGGGACGTGCTTCGATCCGACCGGGAAGTATGTGTATGTCGCCTCGACGGAGAGCGTGGCGGAGTGGAGTATCCGCGGCACGGATAAGCGGTGGTGGGCGGGCAGCCAGTGGGTGTGATGCAGCCCGTGTTGGCGTTTCATTTTCTTTATCTTTCTTTGGTCGCGATCGTCTCGGTGCATCTTTCCACCCTTCCTACTCCATGCGTCTGTTCCACCCCTCCCACATCCTCTCCTGGTACATCCTCTCCCGCTGCGCTACTGTCTCACGTGTTTTCCGGTATCATCATGTAAAACCAATGTACACCTACTCCAAGTTCAGCATTCACGATCACGGACACCCTCATTCCATTGTTTCCCCTAGCTCGTCATCTATGTAAAAGCACTTGTAACAGTACCAGATGTAGTTATCACTATTGTACTTGTACGTGGATAAATCCATATTTTCACATGTGTTCGTGATGGGCTTGCAGGCTTCCATGCCGGAGGCTCCAGATGCAAGATACATCTCGACCTTAAGTTCTTGGTTCTCGCTGATAGAGTGAGGATCATTTGACGAGACGAAAAACTGTCAACTGAGAAAAGGACTTACTGGGGCGTACATAGCTTACGCAGAGACGATGATACCAGAGATGGTACTACCGCAAAGCATACTAACGATGGGAACTATATGGCGTATTTAGCGTTGCTGCGCAGGATATAGTTAGAAACGAGACCTCACTGTATTGAATGGGTTGCCAGAATGGCTGGACGAATCTTGTACCGATGATAGGAATGGGTATGGTAGATCCCAGCATGCCGACGAGCACCGAAGAAAACTGTAAGAAGAATGGTCAAAGTGTGATTCTGTTGGTAGAGACGAAAGATGAACCATGTAGACATGTCGGCGTTTCGACTTGTTTGCGACTGGTGAATCAAGTCAACCTTTCTGTAACGCTCTTTGGAATAGGCTCTGAAATGAGATGGTCGAGTCACCAACTTCCAAGGTACCCAGGAGATTAAGCATCACTTCAGAACGCGATGTTCAGTATAACTGAAGTCAAACCCTGCTAAACGTAACTCACACGCAAATCCAGCGACGGCCCAGGGGTTTTCCGCTGCAAAAGCCCGCTGAAGGAGACCGGCTGAAATCGCGAGCTGGATAACACATCTCACAGCCGCGGCGAGCAGACGCTCCATCCCTAGCCCAAACGAGGCAGAAACAAGTACATCGAGGAAAATGAAGCCGAAGCCTAACCCAACATTTGTCCAGCCTAGACGAGTCGTTGCGCCGTCCGAAATTGAAGCCTAGACAGTAGAAAAGAAAGATGTTTGAGGAAGAGAAACATATGAGTTGGGCCTCAGGCATAGGCTTAATAATAAGGCTCATGAGACAGATGGTGTGCGACGGAAAGTCGTTGTAGGTTCGTGGTCTATAATTATCCGCCATTCCCAAAGAAAGACCCCGATGGATGATCAGGGAACTTTTGAAATCGAAGCTGGTCTGTGAATGTGATCAGCCGAGGGAGATCAGGTGCCATAGCAGGTCACAGCGCGGCGTGTCAAAGAAATACGTACTTGCAGCTGATGCCCAGATATTAACCTTCCAAAACACCAATCCAACCGTGTGGTCGAGAACTGCCAACTTTGATAAACTGTTGTCTTCAAGCCTGCGGGTTTATGGGGTTTGAGAGTTATTGGAATCTCACAGCCAGTATTCCGCCGTTTCTATAGTGCTCTATTCTTGACAGATATTATAGATCGAAGAAGTATCTTAGCAGTAGTCGTGGTGTAGGCGGCGTGAAGCTAAGAATGACGGGCGGTATTTCCGCCGAATTTCTGAATAGACTAGAATAAGCATGCAAGTGAGATAGAGTAAATCGACAGCTATACGCACAGAGGACGAGACATCGATCGAGGGACTTGTGCTCCCATGGCCATGGACAGTTTGCGTTTATGGGCATCTTTACGGCGCCGGGCAGAGGAACACAGATAACCTACGTGTGACTAGTATTCGGACATCACAACATAGACTTCACGAATCCCTCCAGCCTTCCCTTCTCCGCGAGATTTTGGTAGAT
Organism: Lyophyllum semitale; assembly: GCA_018851285.1. Taxonomy (NCBI): domain Eukaryota; kingdom Fungi; phylum Basidiomycota; class Agaricomycetes; order Agaricales; family Lyophyllaceae; genus Lyophyllum; species Lyophyllum semitale. The sequence continues at coordinate 29,991 of JABCKH010007689.1, read as the reverse complement.
TCGTCAGGGACGCCTCCTGATTTCCCCGCTACCACATTGCCGGAACGCCAGCACCAACGGCTGCTGCCAGTCAGGTCGCAAGATGAGGCGGCCCCTAAGAATTATGCATTCTTGCGATGCTGAGACGCGAAGCGTTTCAGCGCACGAGCAAGGGCCGAAAGTAGCCCAAGAGACATACCTCGTCCGTGAAACGAGCCTATTGCGCTCTCTTTGCCGGTGACGTTCCGCTCCCGAATCAAATGAAAGCTCGACCCCCCCGCGTCTTTGGAAGAGTGCTCGGTCCTAACTTCGCCCCGTCATTCGTCCTTGTCGATATATCCACTTCGACCATGCACTGCGTCCTGAATGGGAGTCGTGGTCTTGCAGATGTTCGAGAAACAACTGTAGGAAGTAGAGAACTTCAGCATCCGGATCATAGAGGAGGCAAAACAGCTGAGAATTAGGGCAGAATAAAGCATAAAGGCCAGATAAAAAGAGAGGGAAAGGCACCGAGAGCGATAAAGTACGGGGAAGCAGTGGAGTGACGGACAAAGTCGGAAGCATGCAAGATTTAAAATGGCCAACTCACTGACGCTTTGACCTCGACCATCACCCCTGCACAAAGCGGATATGAGTGTTTGGTAGTCAATGGCTATCCGAGTCTCTGCTTCGGGACGACATGGTACATATCATATTATTTTGCCCCGGTAAGCGGGAACCGTATGGCGGTCACTTCATTGAGGTACGGAGTACTATGAGTCACTCCCATCCCGGGTGGCAAGCCTTCATGTGCTTTGGCATATTGTAGGACCAGTGTATCATAGTCTGGCAGGCAGAGGGAACAACGCATGGGTACGATTGGTACATGGTTTTTGCAGCATGCGAGAGAAGGGCGCCTGGACACGTATGGGTAGATGGATCGGCCCACAGTGGGCGAGGTCCTACAGAAGTTGCAGATTGACGAAGTGATGAACGAGACGCGTGAAAGTGAGCGGAGATAATGGAGATTGATTGGTATCCAAGACGAAGTGATGTTGAAGAGACGTATGGACGCGTATAAAGGAGATCGATCAGTATCCAGAGAAGAGTGGCCTGATGTTCGATATGTACTTGTAGTAGTCGCACCAGAGAAAGGAGTATAAGACAAAGACTTTATATGAGACAGAGGCTCAGCCGTACATGGCACCACGCGAAACGCACATGGCCACTTTTGTATTGCCGATTCATGGATCGTCCACCTCTTGTCTATGGAGATAATTTTTGACTGTGTGATAACAATGCAAGTTCTACTTATAGCAACCGAGTTGTATGCTATTTATAACAGACATCACGAATGCTGCTAAGTATAGCTATCATATGTCACTCAAGCTCACTGTATATCTCCTCCTCCATTGCTTCCATAGGGTGCATATTTATGGAATTTTACCTGAGGTGCCTCTTGATGAACTTTAGGGACCAAGAGAGCCCTAAAACAGAGCGGTAGAGCCTGGTTTTGCAAGATGTGTGACAGGACTTGTCACAGTCAGTGACGTCACGGTTCCTGAGTAGTCCGATTGTCCCCCAATCTGCCCCCAATACTGTAATAACATTATTCAAAATTGAACTATGGACTTGTCACCCATGATGATGATGATGACGATCAAGCCCCGGCGGGTAATCTAACTATAACATCGACGACAACCTTCATGTAAGACTAGAAAGCTAGAATACTCCTACCTGACCCACTAACATAATCTAACGTTTTAGGCTGTTTCCGCACTCTGCACGGTCGAAGTATGCGCGGTACAAGCTGCACTTCATCATCGCACTTTTCTTCATTCTCGTGCTTTTCGTCGTCAGCCCAGCGCAGACATACCAGCGCTCCATAAAGAGACCTCAGACCTCACCTCCGCAAGTCTATGAGGAAACACTCTCACAGCTGAAAGTCCCGCCCCCAAAGTACGAGGGCCTGCGTAAATGGGAGGAGAACCTTCCACAGCACAACCTCGAGCTGCCCTTCCCGGAAGGCAAGTCCGGGCGCTATGTGAAGTTCTCAAACCAGGTTGTCATGCTTGGCTGGAACAACGTTCTAAACGAAGTGTGAGTCTGTTGGTTTGAACTTGATTACACAGTGTGCACACGTGTATCTGACACCGTCATGTTGCAGGCTTATGAATGCGCATCTCGCATACGCGTCGAAACGTTCATATGTGTTCCAAGACTATGTCTGGACGCTCGGTTTCTACCCATGGCCTGAGAACCAGCTCCTTGAGAAACCCCCGCGCACGCCCTTACCCGCCCTCATCGCTGGCACAGTCGTCGGTCAGCCGTTTGACGAGGGAGATGATGCACCCCGCTCCATCTCTGAGAAGTGGTTCGAAGTGGTCTGCCCATGGGAGGAGCGCCGGTTCATCGGCACCGGCGACGTGAAGCCCGGACTTGTGTGGAAACAAGGCGACGAAACCTTCGAGCACTGGGCCAAACTCCTTCGCGACGCACCCGAGCGTTGCATCGAGGTTCAAGCGACTGGAGACGACAAGTTCCCGCAGACGTTCGATCTGTGGCTTTGGAGCTCTGACCGCATCCTCCCGCTGTGGGACAGCTTCTCCAAGTCACCCACCTCGCGCCTCCTCCGGACGTCGCCGATCGTCGGTGCCGTTGTCAAACGCAACGAGTACCTGTTCCTGCCACGGGGCCCGCGCCCGACGTACCCCGTATCCCGTGACCCATACGCACGCATGCTGGCGATGCATATCCGCCGCGGCGACTTCAAGGACGCGTGTCTCCACCTCGCGAGGTGGAACTCGACGTTCTACAGCTGGAACCTCCTCCCGCAGCTCCCGGACCCCCTCGTTTTCGCGCCGCACATCGTGTGGAACACCACCGAGTACCACGATGCCCATCTGGAGCGCTGTCTGCCTGAGCTTGACGCGATCATTCGCAAGGCGCGCAATTCGAGAGACGACTATGTCAAAGCGTCGCCGGGGAGAAAGCGCTCGTTGGATATTATGTATCTATTGACGGACGAGAAAGGGGAGTGGATCAAGAAGCTAACGGCGGCGCTAAAGAAAGACGGCTGGCACACGATTGTGACCAGCAATGATCTGGAGCTGGATAGCGAGGGCATCGATACGGGCATGGCGATCGACATGGACATCGCGCGGAAGGCTGCGGTTTTCGTTGGCAATGGGGTAAGTATGGCTATTTATTCTAGTGTTCAGCTTTCTGACAAGTTCTCTGCGCAGTGGTCGTCGTTCACAAGTAATATCAACCACCGGCGGCTGGTCGATGGCAAGGAGCCCATCAGCATCCGCTTTTGGTGATCGGAAGTAATTCGTACTTACCAGCAAGTGCCGATATAATATACTCCTCCTCCTCCTCCAGCACCACACACACACGATTTGCAACGCCTGGCTATGATGACACATGCGGGTATGGGCCATTGCAAGCATGGCACGTCCGAGTACTAAAGGTGTTAGATTTTATATATCAGACAAGGGTGTTGGTTTGAAAAAGAAGTTACAGGATCATATACTATTCTCTGCTAAACCTACCCTACTATAAAACACGACACTTGCAGTTTAGGACCTACAGTCACAGTCACCTGCCTCAAATGGTGCAGTGGACTAGAACCACCATGTCACCGCTTCAGCTTCTTGTGGCTCTCATGGCATTCGTCTGGGTCACTCCCGTCTTTGCTTAAGCTCCCCACCTTCACCAAAGAACCGTTCAGAGTTATCGCAGCCCAAGTTCCACTGAGACCAGGTTATCTAATCTGTGCCTTTCGCCCCTGCAGCCACTCGAATCGTTTGAGGACGAAGTCCTGCTCCCATTCGAGGAGTGTAAGGAGAAGCGGTCCGTGTTGTAGGAAAAGGAACGAGAAGCCAACTGCCACCCCGAACGCCGGCGGGAGAGGAGTTGATATAACCCTCGGACGAAATGGGCAGAAAGGGCGGCGCCAGTGAGGATCGAGCGTGGACAGAGTTATCACATGAGGATACATTGAACGACCGGCAGCTGCGAGGCTTATGATGGAAGCATTCAAGAGAGAAGCATTCAGCACGGCGTCACCGGAAGAATGGACGCTAAATACGTACCTCAATTATAAAGACAAGGAAGGAATGCGCTTAAGTTGATACATACACCACGGACTGGGATGGTGATGATCATGATTCCGAGGACACAGAGGTATCTCGATAGTCGGGGAGGGGGCGAGGGAGCGCAGGACGAACCTCATTTGATTGATGACAGGTGTGAGTGCGATCGGAGCTGGAGTGCTTGTGCGATGAGAAGTCGTAGATTCGTGGTCTATAATTATCCGCTTTTCCCAGAGAAAGACTCCGGTGGACGATCAGGGCGCTTTTGGATTCGAAGCTGTTCGATAAATATGATCAGCTGAGTAGGGTCAGGTGCTACCGTAACAGGCCACAACCCGGGATCTCAAGGTAGGACCCGGCAAGCATATGTTCAGAAATTAACCTTCCATAACACCGCCCACACCATTCCAGCCAATTTCGACAAATTGTTGCCTTCAAGTTCGATAATTTATGAGACCTGTTAAAATACCAGTATTTCCGCCGCTTCTATAGTGTTGTTTTCTTGACAGGTATTAATAAGGAAATGACAGACAAACGTTAGATTATTCCGACAGTCCACTGATAAGCGGTGACCGCTCGTTTTCAGGTCCTTCGCTCCTGCTCTTCTTGCCCCTAAACAGTCCTACAACCCATTGACCCGCGCTTCCGATCTTGTTCCTCAGCCACTCCGTTGCTCTCCACAGCCCAAATTGTCGCTCGTCGATCCGGTCGTTCCTGATGCGGTGCTCGCTGTCGACGGTGACGGCAATCACCGCGATCGTGGTGAAGATCGAGGCGAGTACCGTCGACGAGGAAATCATAAACATGATGATCATCTGCAGCCGCGCGGCTTGTTGGACGGACTTGCCTCCGAGGATGGCACCCGTCATCATCCCGGGGATGGCGATGATTCCGAGAACGCTAGATCCTTGGTTTAGTCGGAAGGGAGGAAAGAGGGATGCAAGGCGTACCTCATCTGATTGATTACGGGTGTGAGTGCCAGCCGGAGGGCTTCACGGGCTATTGGCTTGGATGCCTCCATACGAGAGGCTCCGAAGGCAAGATATGTTTCTACCTTATCTCTATTCTCTCTGAAAACGAAGACCATGTGCATAAACCATGGGCTATCAACCAGTTGGACTTACTGCAGCTCCTTGAGCACATAGCTCACACATACGACAATACCAGAGATAGTACTGCCACAGAGCATACCGACGACGGGAACTGTTCATTGCATTCAGTGCTGCGCGAAGGATGAAACAAGGAACACAGGCGTACTGTACTGGATGGGATCCCAAAATGGCTCGACCGACATCGCGAATTTTGTTCCAATGATAGATATGGGTATGGTGGATCCCAACATGCCAATGAGAACAGACGGAAACTGCAAAAATACTGGTCAACTTCCAATGTCGTTAGGAGACAACGAAATTATGAACCATGTGGCTGTAACGGCGTTTCGACTTGTTCGCAACTGGTGGAGTCAGCCATTCAGTAAGGACATCATGAACAAGTTAATAATTGACTGACCGATTTCAACGGTCCCCAGGAGATTCAACAGCACTTCAGAACGCAGGTTCATAAAAGTTTATATAAAAAGTCCGACTAAACGCGACTCACGCACAATCCCAGCGACACCCCATGGGTTGTTTGTCGCAAAAACTTGCTGGAGAATGACGCCCACGACCGCCAGCTGGATAACACATCTCACCGCCGCAGTAAACAGCGAACGCTCGATTCCTAAACCCATGGTCGAGGAGAGAACGACATCGAAGAGAATGAAGGAGAAGCCCAGGCCAACATTTGTCCATCCTAGGTCAACAGTTGGGCCAGTGCCTTCCGACATATTGAGCGTACAATAAGAAAACTCGCCCCGCTGTCCGCAGTGATATCTTAGTGAGTAGTTAAAATTGGAATGACAACAAATTTTTGAACTAAATTTATGAACCAATCACAAGCGTTCAATTGATAATTATTGATAGTCAACAAACGTGCCTTTGAGTCTGACGACCAAATCTCGAAGTTTAAAGTTATACTCGCCGATTATACCTGGACTTGTAGTAATTGAGCCGTTCTGCTACAGCTGTGAGTTTTATCGAGGTTTTTGCGGTGGTCTTCTAATATCCGCTGGATGAGATCAGTCACATGGCGACCCGGAGCCTCCACGCCGCCTTCACCATCGATCGTCTGAGTTCTTCGTGGTTCACAACAACCATTACGATTCATGGCTGCTGAAAGACCCATCCCGGTATATACAAACCTCACGGATCTATACGACAACCTCGGTACTTCTCTGAACCATGCGGTGCGATGGAACAACCTCGCAGAGGAGTTTCAGAAAAGGTTTGGCCGCAGGCCTGCGTATATCGCGAGGGCGCCAGGACGTGTCAAGTGAGTCCAATGCGGAAGGTTGATTTGATATCCAAAATACTGACAAATTGTGGCATCCAGCTTGATAGGTTGGTATTTATGGATCGACATGCCGCTATGTTAACCTGCGTCACTGATCACAGGTGAACATATCGATTACGCTCTATTCGGAGTTCTACCTGCAGCAATAGAGCGTGATATCTTAATCGCCTGTAGCCCCCGTCCCGTCCCACCCCCCTCACCCGTACAGGAAACACACCACTCGCCTGGCAGCGTGATCGCAGAGAATCTGCATGGCAAGTACACTCGGCAGGTATTTGCGCCTGCTAGAAGGCCTTCCCAGTCAGAAGAAGTTGGCGAGGATAAGGTGCATGTTGAGGGATGGCATCTCGATATCAATACCAAGGAACTGCGGTGGGAGAGCTATGTCAAGGCTGGCTATTATGTATGTTTCGCCCTCGACCGTTCGCGCAATCTCTAATCTTTCACAATATGTAGGGAGTTCTGGATCACTACTTTTCGTCTAGCCTATCCGCTCCAGAGACGGCAAAGTCGCCGATTCCCGTAGATCTATTGGTTACGGGATCGGTCCCAGCTGGCTCTGGGCTGTCATCGAGCGCAGCCATGGTCGTTGCTAGTACTCTTGCATTTCTAGCCGTAAATGGAAAGGTGCGATGCTTTCTGTTGTGCTTTTGCGATTGCCTTTTTAAATAACGTCTAGCTCGATGATCAATCTGACAACCTCACTAAAGGCGAATTAGTTAAGATGTCCATGGAGAACGAAAAGCGCGTTGGTAAGCCTGCCGTTAGAGGTTCTAGAGGCTCCTTCTGATGATTCGATGTCAGGAGTAAACAGTGGAGGGTACGTTCCAATGTAAGATTCCTCAAACACTTCCACTGACGCGGCTGCCACAGGATGGATCAAGCCGCCTCGGTCATCTCCGATGCCTCCTCGGCGCTCTATATTTCATTCTACCCCACTCTTAAAGCCACACCCGTACCCCTCCCCACCAGTTCCGTCTTCGTCTGCGCAAACTCCCTGGTCGTAGCGGACAAAGCGGTCGGCGCGAAGCGCGGCTACAACTTGCGCGTCGTGGAAACGCTCGTAGGCGCCCGAGTCCTGGCGCGGGCGCTTGGCGTATCAGTAGGAGAGAAGGAGCGGATAACGCTGAGGGAGGTTGTGGGCAGACTTTTGGGAGAGAGGAAAAGCGAGGAGCTCGAGCTGGGTGAGCTGCAGAAGGGATTGGAGCGAATGGGTCAAGAGGTAGAGGTTCTGAAGCCGAAAGGTGCGAAGGACGATGGGGAGTTGGGAGTGACGATGCAGGAGATGATCGAGATGTCTGGCTTGGCAGAGGATACTTTCAATGAGGTGTATTTGTCCTGGGTTGAAGGTGCGTATAAGAGAATGGGTCCCTTTAAATACGACAGTCTTTCCTGACGGATGTCGATCAACAGTCGAAGCAACACATTTCCAACTGTACAAACGCGCCAAGCACGTGTACGCCGAAGCGCTCCGCGTTCTTCAGTTCCGGCAGGCCTGCCTAGACGTTGCGGCGGACGGGAGTGCCGCTGGGACGCTCGAGAGCCTGGGGCGCCTGATGAATGAATCACAGACGAGCTGTGCTGAGCTTTTCGAGTGCTCGTGTCCAGAGCTGAATGAGCTTACCCAGCTATCGAGGGACGCTGGTGCTTATGGTAGCAGACTTACGGGTACGTTTTTTTGGCGTGCCTACTCAGTCCATAGTATTCAAAGATCAATAGGAGCGGGATGGGGTGGCTGCACTGTGTCTCTGGTGGCGGAGGATAAAGTGCAATCGTTCATTGAACAGATCAGGGATACGTACGCGCCGTATAAGGGCTTGGAGGGCGAGGCGCTGAGCGAGGTGATTTTCGCGACGAGGCCGAGCAGCGGGGCTTGTGGTGCGTAGTTTCCTTTATCCACTTTCAAGGGGAGTCGAGCTAATAATGACCTTCTAAGTATACAAATTTGATTAAGGGTGTTCGAGTGCTTGTACTATTCTTATCGGATATTATCGTGTGATAAACTGGAGAATACGGGTGCTGATGTGTGGGCGTCTCTATAAGGGAGCGACAGGGCTGCCAAGTAGCGATCTGAGGATAAGACCGGGGCAAACTGTGGTATTTCCAGATGAGTACAACTGGAACATACTATATATGCTACGAAACGAGGCAGTGCGAAGCAACGCTACTGGCTAAGTAAGGTCCCAGTATAACTAGTGTTCAATGGTGCAATACAGTCGTGATAAGGCGAGATATGACGTCACCGAATCAACTTTCATCATCATGAAATGGATGTTACACTTGACAAATCCGTAGACACCTGTATATTGGCGAAGAGAATACTTCGGACCACTTTCAAATTGCCCAACATCAACGAACTCCTATGAAAGTTCGACGTATGGTGGATGCGCTGGACAATAAACAAAGCGGTCAAGATATCTTCACCCTATTACTGGTGAGACATTTGGAGAGCTCCGACCCATTGACGCCACATTCCACTCAACTTCCACTCAATTATCAATCCAGGTAGGCCTCATCTCTGCTGATGGCCTTGATTTATCCATTATAGCAGATGGGACTCGTTTTTACGGAAAAATATGTCAAAGGATACGCATTCGATCACGACAAAGCCGCCAAGGTGTTCGACTGTGAACCAAACAGTTACGAAGCATCGCTATCCACGGGGAATATCGTTCTTCATTCATAGCTGCAGGGATAGGTTATCTACCTGATGACGACACTCATCGGCTGCAGAATAGTTTTGTACTGGCATCCGGAGACGATTATGACGAGTCGAAGAATAGGGAGTTGGAGGATCATGTTGATTCATGGTTCCTGTACGCGGCAAAATATATCATGACTGGTCCAGATGTGTACATCAACGACGGGGGTCTTTAATAGGTACGTTATTCATGCACTTATCTGCCTTTTCGACACCAACAATTCTTACACGATGTTAAAATGTACAACCGACTGTCAACCATTCATGCCCCTTTGAATACTAAACTGACACACACACAGTTCGCAAACCGTGAAATACTCACGGCCTTGCATCAAATATCATGCCCAGGCCTAGATGAGTAAACTGCTCAGAATCCTATAGCATGATGTAACGACTTGGAGAACAACTCAGACCGCCTGTGCCTTGTTTGGTGCGGGGGCCTCGGTCGGGGTAGGGGTGCTGGTACGTTAGCCGCAGGCCCTGCAGGTCCAGGCAGGGGTCCAGGTAGCTGCCAACCGGCTGGCTGGTGTCCCTGACAGCGAGCAGCTCATGCTCAAAGGCGCGTTCGAAATATACCATTCTACTGCGTGGCGAGCAACAAGAGTCAGCCTGTGGGCCGAAAGCGTCGCGACATCGTCACCGGTGGCAGAGTGGGCGACTACGATCGAACTGCTAAGGACGACTGAGAGTGCGAAGGGAAAGGGAGACGTGAATTTCATGGCGCCGTCACACTATGGGTAGCAGCGGGTAACATCGGACTGTACGGACACGCCGGCAGCGCAGAATTGCACTACCAGCAATACGGTAGAGCAATTCTGCAGATGCGACGGTCAAAAGCGAACTCTGGAGTTGGGCAGCCAATCAGAGGGATTAGTGGGTGAGATGACTAGAGGAGATGACGAGAACCCTCAGAAATGCCGCAGTCCCACGTTACCCGCTGCCTCCCGCTGCCACCCTTGGTGACGGTGCACTAAGGTACACCAAACTCTATCGAACTTATCAATCAGTTCTTTTCAATGTAGTAGCAGATAGGAGCAGATGGGCCACTCGTGTTTACCCACAAATACCTCAAAGGATCCGTCGACAAGTTGTTCAACTGTGAACCCTACAAGTGACGACTCAGTGCGTTTAAATGGATATTAGATTGAGCGCGTCGTCGAGGTAGAAACGGTATCACAGAGCACCCATACACTGCGAATTTGGAGGGTACAAGTCCACCAATTTAACTGAGGTCGATTACCTCTCCTGGAATAAACGAAGATTTAAAATCAGGCTCTGCCTTCATCCTCTTGGCGGTTCTCGGCGAGGAGTCTTTCTTCGGGGGTTTCGGCTGGATGGCATTGATTCTCTCCTAAAGCGAGGTCCCCATTGGCACGAAACAAAGACAATATGGACGAGACTCACCAGCAAGGCCTTCAGCTCTGCTTGATCCTTCTCTTGCCTTGCCTGAATCGCATTTATTCTTTCCTGTGGACACGGGACCTCATCAGAGGACCGTGGAGTCACGGGTGGGACTTACCAGTATTGCAGGTAGCTCCCCTTGATGATTCACCTCTTCATCGTCCCTATTACCCGCGCCGTCGGCCTCACTGGCTTTCCGCTTCCCCTTGTTACCTTTTGGTGTTGTCGAATCGGGAGGAGCAATTCCGTCTGCCCTCAAAACATCTAGAGCATGAATGTCAGAATAGAAGAAAATACAAGTCCTAAGACCGCTGTGACTTGCCGATTGTGCGATATTTGAAGGTGAAAGTAACCAATGTGGATATAAGTTTGGGTCTTGTGATTTTTGCTGGCTCGCGTCGTACAACGTCTTCACCAACCCTATGTATAATTTACCGGATGTCTACCTGCCGACCGCCGACATGATATAAAAAGTATGTTCACTTACTTGACTTGATGTACCATTGCTTTCTTGGACCGCTCGTGTACCTTTTCTTCGACTAGAGGACCCCCAGGAATCTGTTCAATTGGTTCTTCTATGCCCGTCAGCTCCACGTGTGATATGCGCAAGACAATGTCGCCCAGGTCTTGAGTACGTTCGGGTTTCAGATAAGAGTCGTCATCTGGACATGGGAAGGGGTATCAATCAAACACTTGTCGGTTTTCGTTAGATGGCCCTACCTGTCAGTTGAATTGGAGCGAACAATAGGGGCCTGGTTGTCGTGGGAGAGGTCGTCATGTAGTCTTGGAAAACAAGATGTATTGTATTATTTCTGAGGATCTTCCCCCCAATCAGATGTCCGTCGAGATAAATCGAACCGGCCACCTCGAAAGCGCACGGTTCTAGATTTCTCCAGTTTATTGCGAAAGACTAGTATATATAGATCGGACCCGTCATGTTAGAATCTCCGTACAAGATGGAAACGCTCACCTTGCCTGCCTCCGATGCAATCCAGCAAGTTGCTGTATTCGCACCCTCGTCAGTTTGAACTTCGTACTGAGGGACTTTCACTCCGTCGATGGTGATGTACGCCTCGAAACCGAGCAGTTGCATCTTAATTTACCCAAACACCCGAATGCGGCAGGAGAGGAGAGTGGGTTATCTTCGTGGGAGTAATGTCATGCGAAGGTTTACAAAAATATGACGAGAAGGAGAGAACCGCGCGACATTACCAGCCCTAAATAATAATGTGACACGTGCGGCGATCAGGTCACATGAGGCCCGCTCACTTACTTCTCCCCACCAGCTTCCGCCCATCTCCTCGTCGATTCTAGATTTTACCCTCAATGTTCACAAGGCGAATGCCCTAAACTATGACGACCTGGGGACCACACAAGAGTCACAGCTTTGTCACAGCTCGCTTTTCCTTCGACTTCGTCAATGGCCCAAAAGTGTACGGTTGACACCAATGGTTCCCAAGACATTTCTGCGCCGCAGAATTGATTGGTGTCATGTTTACGGTAAGTATGGCTCTCGGGCGGGGTGGGGGCCGATCCTACCAACTCGATTCCATCAGCGGAAGAAGTCGTCCAGTTGGCGTCTGACCACTAAAAAAGGCAGGTCAAATTCGATGTACCTCAATGGATCACCCTGGACTACTTCAGTATTGTTTGAATCCTTTGCGTATGCCGTTGTCGCGGGAGGGGGTCTTACTTTCTTGAACTTGAAAGTTACGCACTCGTCATTAAATTCCGGGTACTCCAGAGTCCGTCACCGCCGTGTTCCTGCCGAGAACTTAGTCTTATTCGCAATTACTTGCACCCACTGGCACGACGAATACCCATCCCTTTGCTAAGCAACCGTCGACCGACGTTCCATGGGTCGCCCCGCCAATATCCCAATAACTACTAGCCAAACTTTCCTTCTTCTCCTGCACTCCCCACTTCGCGCGGGCAATCACTCTCGCGCTTCGGCTGATATTGACCCCGCCAATGGCCAAAGCCATCCATCTATGATGTCCAGGCTGCCACTTCCATTAATATCATGATACCCATCGGCGCGCCATGGATGGGGTGGTTAGGCCGCAAGTCAAAAGTGGAAACTTTGGAAGCGCTGGCGTCGTCTTGACTCTTTTTTTTTTTTTTTCTCTGTCGCACCGGGACGGATAAATTAGACGAGTGCACATTGTCATACAGCGACACAGACAGGGTACCATAAATTCCCGGCAACAATGACTATTCAGCCATTCCGGATCTTCGAGCACGGCCGGCACGTATTACTTACTATATGCACTGCAGTGCGCTCGGATTCAAAAGATAACACGCGTGGGTTGGGCCGTTGGCCGCCGAGCAGCGAATTGGCAATCACGCCCGGGCGGCCATGTTAGATCCTTGAGCATGGGGTGCTGCACGCGTTTCGGAACCGAACGTAAGGAAAAACTGTGTACGCGCCCCCCCACCCGCCGACGCCGATCGAAACTGCGGTGCGGCGGTCATCGATGATGCAAATTCGGAACCGGCCACTCGATCGCGCGCCCCAAGCCGAGTTTGAAAAATAAGGTAATGTATGGATGTAAATTTCAAATCGTGGCGTGTCGTACTTGGTTATGAGTAAACTAATATTTCGACAACCAAGCAATCCCTACGTGTATTAGATTCGGATTCCCGACTCTGAGCCCGATAGGCTCCGCGGATGAGTAGTATTTATACTATACGCTTTGGATGTTCGCGATACGGCTTTTTGTCAATGCGCGTCGACGTCTTCCCCGCGCGGTTCGCCTATCATACGTATCAAGTATCAAATATTGGGTCCATGTCTCATGCGTCATATTATCATTTCCAATGCTGTGCACCCGCCTATCGATCGATCGATCAACCCGAGCCTGAGGGGGGGGGGCCGGGGGTTTGTGGGGCTACTCTCCGGTCATTGTGCACGACCCCGTTGCCATTGGAGGCTCGGAGGGGTGGGACGGGGCGGGTCTGGTGACTTGCCTGGATCTCGTTACGATCATGACAAGTTATGCTTGCTCCCACGGGAATCCACCTTATCTTGTATATCAATCTCTTATTGGTGCCGGGGCTGCGGAGGGGCAGAGATGTGCAGGGGGTTGTGATCCATCATGACGGATACTTTGGGACTTCTTCGAATGGGTATGGAGGAAACGACTCACGAGGACTTGGGGATGGGAGTTACCAAGCATCGCGTGCGGTACTGGGAGTTCTTTGTAACTTGCTAGACTCGGATGGGTTTGGAGGCTTGAGGAGATGCTCATGCCGTACCGTGACCGTGCTGCACATTACGTCTTGTGTCACATCCATCCTGACGCGAGTCCTTGCTCTTATGTCCGACAAAACCCTTCACCTCCTCCAACTCAAAAAATCAGCTATCAGGGTCCCCGAAGCACCCCTCTCCACGTTTTACGCTATCTAACCGTGGCGGGTGTTTTGTACTTTGTACTAGGGACACAGATTGCAGATTTGCAATAATTTGGATTGGGATGGCGTGGACCTGGTGACCTGGGGTGTGTGTCAAAATGTGAAGATGTGCAGGGGTTCTGTGGGTTCTACTATGGTCCATCACGACGGATGCTTGGGACTCTTCGATGTAACGACTCACGAGGACTTGGGGATGGGAGTTACTAAGCATCGCGCAATACTGGTAGTTCTTTGTAGGCACGGGTTGTACCTTCTCGTGTATCCATTCTATCGCTCCTCGCTCGTCTATGTTCACAAACCCTCCAACTCCTTCGACTGCAAGTTAGTTATCAGGGTCCACCTCTCCACGTTTTACGCTATCTAACCGCCCGTTCGGGCGCTTTTGTACTTACTAGTAGGGACACAGATTGCCGATTTGCAAATTTTGGATTGGGATTGGGATGGGGGCGTGGTGGACCTGGTGACCTGGGGTGTGTCAAAATGTGTAACGCCGCTGTCATACGAGTCCGGGGAACTGCGAGGAATTTGGGAAGCTCTTGTTACATAGATGATCCGGGTGTATTGGAATGGTATGGAATGTATATTGTGTAGGGAGGATAGGGGAGAAGGAGAAGTGACAGATACGATGGATTGAAATGGAGGGAATTTTCAATTGATTATGGAGAATCCAATGGGGATCTTATCTGAGACGGAGAGAACGCGATCACAAGAGAAGCGGCGATTAGAAGGGCGGGTCTCGGCAACGGCCTTGTTCTGATCATTATTATAACTTCTCGCTATACCATATTACCACTTTCGTTGCTCGAGAACGGCCATGCACGACCTCCACAACCACAAACCGTCCTACGGCCTCCCAGACACAACCCTCGACCACAGCACCGCACTCCTCCCCCTCCACCGCTTCGCACACCTCCACCTCCACCACATCCTCTCCCACCCCCCAGACAGCGTCCTCTTCCCCTTCCTGCACGGCCTCGAAGGCGATAATCACGCTCAGAACACATTCTTCTCCTCCTCCTCCTCCTCTCCCGCAGCAAAACAAGCCACTGCCACCCCGAACAACAAAGCGACACCCACCACTCGCGTGCCGCGATACCGCGGGCTCGTCCTGGTCGTATGCGAGGAGGATCTCGACGCCGAGCCGCATCGGTATACCCGCGAGCTGGCTGTGCTCCGGCGGAAGCGGGACGGCGGGTTTGGGGACATGGGCGTGGGGGTGGGCATGGGGAATGGGTTGGAGACGCCTGTGCTTGAGGGTGGGAGCGAGAGCGGGGGGAGCAGTGAGTTTGATGATGATGACGACGAGGAGGATGAGATGGAGATGGAGGAGGAGGAGATGATGGATGGAGGGGGAGGAGGAGGGATGAGGGTGGACGTTGTGCCACCGGATGCGATGGACATTGACGGAGATGCGATTCGGCTTGAAATTGTGCCGGGGGAGGAGGAGGGCAAGCATATGCACCCGGTCGTGCCCCGCCCCGCGCCTATACAGACTGTCAATTTGCCTGCGTCGTTTTCTAGTACCAGCACGAGTACCAGGTGGGTTTCTCTCCTTTTCACTCTTAGTCATTACTGAACAAATGTAGTTTTACATGCAGCAGCGACGGCGACAGCTTCTCCTTTGACACCAGGTAACGTCCTTATCCTTTCTACCCATAATTACCAACTAACCACCCCGCTCAAGCCCAACCGCAGCCCCAACCCCACCAACAAATACAGATCCCAAGACGGTCCTCACCACCCCCCCAGAGCCAAACCCAACCACCATCGAGCCGACGAGCGCACCCAAGCCCCCCGCCACCAACGGCGTCCTCCCCCCCACAGAGACACAGACCCCGGACCTCGCGCTCCTGACGTGCACGTTCCGCCCGAGCGAGATTGTGCGCCGTGTTAAGCCCAGGTTGAAGCTCGGCCTTGGTCTTGGTATGGTTAATGGACAGGATAAGGATACCCCTGGAGACGACAAGGAAAGGAAGAAGGAGGAGGAGGATGAGGGATGGGAGTTCGTACCCGCGCGCGTGCCGGATGGGATTTCGTTGAGGAATTTCGGGATACAGGTGGTACGTATCCCGTTTCCTTTTCCCTTTACTATGGCGGGGGAGATTTTGCGGCTTGATAGTCGGGTTGTATGCGTGCCTCTTCCCATCCCATTTCCATTTCCGTTTTCGTCTGTCGCCCTATGCTTAGCCTGACAATCCCAACAGCCAATATACGCAACCCTCTCCGACATCGTGGTATACTCCCCAAAAGGCCCAACGCCCAACGCACAGGCGCTCGCGCGGCGCTTGAGGGGTGCTGTCCGGCGGAAGTGGGAAGAGCGGGTGGAGCGCCTGGGGGGGATGCCAGGTGATTGCTTTTTGTTTTTCAACTTGCCAACCTTGGCTTGAGTGTGTCTGACTTTGACTGAACAGACGCGAGCACAAACGAGCGCAAAACTCATCCGGAGCTGCTGGATTATAACGTCTTCGTGCTGGACGCTACGGCGGCGGACATGCAGGCTGACGCTGGGGTCTCGCATATCGTTATGAGGCTTTGTAATGGCGGTGTCCCCGGCGCAGCCACTACCACTACCACTGGTAACGGCTATGTCACTGTGGGTGATATGGACGACACGGGCTTGGACTTGGGGATGGGTGGGATGGGCATGGATGTTGACCCCACCACTACCACTATGAAACGGGCAAAAAGGGAGCAGAACACGGTGGATTTTGCGCAGCGCGAGAAGGAGGAGATGAGGGATCTTACAAAGGCGTCTGAGATTATCTCTGTGGGCCTGTCGTCCAATAGCACTGGCACTGGCACCAGCACCAACTCCAACCCCACTAGCAGCACCAGCACCGGGATCAGCACCCCGCCCGCACACTGGACCCCATACCTCGGGCAAGTGTTCCTAGGCAACTCGGACGACGTCCCTCTCGCGCCTGACGTGCCTCCCGGCCAAAGCCACCGCCAATTCCGGGCTGCTGCAGGGACGGGGGTGGCAACCTCGTCGTCGGAAGCGGAAGTAGACCCAGAGGACCCATTCAACTACCGCCCGACGAACGACCCCTCCCGTGGGTTCGGGTACGACATCTGCATCGAGTGCCATGATCTGGCGCCGTTCCCGAGTGCGGCGCATTTGAGGGCTGCGGAGGAGCATTTGGTTATGTTGGATGTGCTTTGGGGGAGGCGGGTGCAGGAGGAGGATGTAGGTGTGGGTGCGGATAAGCGGACTGAGGGACAGAATGAGACGAGCCCGCGCCCGCGCCCGCCGCCCAATGCGAATGCGATTATACACTTGCCGTTCCCGAGCTCCCCGACGAATACTATGACGGCGATGAACTCGCTCATGCCTGTCATACGGTTCCTGGAGAAGTGGCTTACCCCTGTTGTGCCGCCGCCGTCGCCGGTACCGCCACCGCCTGCAGCCGCACCCAACCACCACAACAATAACAATAACAGCTCGGGGTCTGCGGCTGCACGCCGCTGGAGCTCAGTGACTGCGCTGATGCCCCACTTCCCCTCGTTATCCGGCTCCGGCTCCTCCCTGCCCACCACAGCCACCACCATACCGACGCCGACACCAGCAGCAGCCCGCACGCGTTCCTTCACCTCGCCAGCACCCGCACCCGTCCGCACCAGCACGCGCACGCGCACGCGCCCCGTCAAGGTGCTCTTATACTCCGCAGACGGGTACACCGAGTCCTCCGTCCCCGCGCTATGCCTGCTCATGGCAGTGAAGCACCTCACGCTCCCCGAGGCGTACCTCGAGCTGCAGGTGCAGCGGCGCCGGAGCTTTTTCGTGTACCACGCGGATTTGGGGGTGTTGAGGCGCGTGGAGGGGAGGTTGAGGGAGGATGCGGAGAGGGCTAGGGTTGAGAGGGAGAGGGAGCGGATGGAGAGGGAGCGGGAGCGGGAGAGGGAGAGAGAGAAGGAGAAGGAGAGGGTTAATCTTAGTGAGAGGGAGGCGGAGGCGGTTAATGGGAATGGGAAACGTGTCGCTGTGGTGCAGGCGCAGGGGAATAGTAATAATGGGTGGGGCAGTGTCATGGGGAACGGGTGGAGGAGTGCCCCGCCCCCAAGGGCGCCGTTGACGCCGCCGCCGGTGCCTGTGCCCACGATCATGGGGCGGCCCACGGCGAAGTCGGTGTCGTTTGCCCAGCCGCCGCCACCGGCGCGCTCCCCGCCGATGGTCGTGCCGTCGCAGGCGCATGCCCATAACCATCATCATCAGAATAATCAGGGACAGGGACAGGGGCAGGGGTTTATCTCGGGGACGCCGCCTGCTCAGCATACGCAGCCGGTGATGGCTGTGAAGGGCCGGCCGAGGGCGAATACGAGTCCGTGGCTGCCTAGTCTGATTGGGGACCACCATTCGTGGTTCCATGACCCGAGGTTTGACGGGAGCTTTCCTAGCCGTGTGTTGCCGTTTTTGTATCTCGGGAACTTGTGAGTTTTGGGTCCGTTTTTTCCCGTGTGATTTGATGATACTCATGCAAGAACTTTAGGAACCACGCTGCGAATGCGTACATGCTGCATGCGCTTGGTATTACGCACGTTGTGTCCGTCGGGGAATGCGCGCTCGTCCCGCCGGCGCACCAGCAGGTGCCGTACCACATGCTCTCGTCGTCGTCCTCGTCGTCGTCCTCGTCCCCGGCGTTCCACCACCACCGCCCCGGGCCGATGCCGGGCAGGGGCGGGCCCGGGCAGGGCTCGTTGTGGTATGAGGAGCGCGAGGGGCGCATCAAGGTGTTGGATATCAAGGGCGTGTGCGATGATGGGATCGACACGCTGGAGCCGCAGCTAGAGCCGATTTGTGATTGGATTGACCAGGCGAGGGCGGAGGGGGGCCAGGTGCTGGTGCATTGTCGTGTTGGGGTGTCGAGGAGCGCGACTGTCACTGTCAGTCTTTTTTTTTTTTTTCCCCCGAGTGGTTTCTGGAATGTTGAAACTTCTTTTGTGGAGATTGCTTATGTGATGAAACACCTTGGGCTGCCGCTTGTAGATGCGTACCTTATTGTGCGGTCGCGGAGGCTGTCGGTGTTGATTCAGCCCAACATGCGGCTGCTGTATAATCTTTGTGGGTGGGAGATTAAGCTCGCCAAGGAGCGTGCTGGGGATGATGAAGAAACGCTTCGAAGAGAGCTCGCGCGGACGTTGAGTTGGCCTTACCTTGCGAAGGAGGTCCACGCCCTTAACGAAAAATACCTCCATTGAGTGCCTCCCCGGCTTCCCTCCTGCCCAACCTTCAATCTTTTGTGTATTGTTGTCTTTTTTTTTCTCTCTACGTATATCCCTGCGCTTTGTCTTACTCTCTTCGTTCCGCTGCACCATCATCAAAGTCTGTACAGTACCATCACCCATCATCTGTCGCTTTCACAGTCCCCCACAACCACAATCTGCTACTGACTCATATCCCATCGTCCATGTTCGCTAGTACTGCTATCTCTCTCCTCGTGTTCTGCCCATTGCCTAGTCGTGTGTTTTGATCATGTACATCACTTGTAGAAACGTAGCAAATACACAACTCAAGTGGCCAACCCACCTGCGACACCCGTCATCAATCAAATGAGGTTCATCCTGCACTCCTCTCCAACTAACGAAACACCTCAATGTCCTTGGAATCATCGCCATCCTGGTGGTGTATGTATCATGATCAAGCGCATTCCTCCCTTGCCTTTATAATCTCAGCATCCATTCTTCCGGTGACGCCGTGCTGAATCCTTCTTGATTCCTTCTCTCAAAAGCCTCGTAGCTGCCGGTCATTCAACTTAATCCTCACCGGTGCTGCCCATTCTGTCCATTTCGTCCGAGGGTCATACTATCAACTCGTCATCCGAAACTTGCCAGGACTTTTGAAGCAGACGCTTTGTTCCTGTCAGAGGTGCTGTTCCTGTTGGGTCTCTTCACCCAATATTTGGATACACTGTAGAATAGACGATGCAGTTCTTGCCTCGTGTTGCGTCGTACCTCTGCAATTTTCACGGCGATGCTCGCGTGAAGAAGTCCATCCAGGACCAAATCACGCCGTTGTAACATTGAACCTGTGTATAACTAACTACCTAGTACGGTGCGACGTTCATGTCCAATATAACCACACGGCCAGATGCACACCCAAAAAATACACGTCCATCCAAAGACGAAGATGAATTAATGTCGCGAAAATGTGGGGGTATCCAGCAGTCGCGGCTTGCACCCACCACCCACTCACAATTTACGGATATGAAAAGCGTGGGATGCACGCTGGGTATGTCTGGATAGACAATGCTGAAGGATCCTTCTTCACACTTGTAAACCTTGCTACCGTCGGGAAATGTTGTGTCGAGAGTTGTCATTGTATGTGACTCGCCCGTCATCGTGTTCCAGATCCGGATTGTTTCATCGCGCGATCCAGAGACGACGCGACTGCCGTCCTGGGAGAATGCGACAGAGATCACGGAATTTCTGTGGCTCTTCAGCTGTTCCTCGCCCGTCGTCGTGTTCCAAACCCGGACCGTGTTGTCATACGATCCAGACACAACTCGGCTGCCGTCACGGGAGAACGCGACAGACGTCACCGGCTCCGTGTGGCCCTTCAGTTCCGCCTCCACCTCTCCTGTAGTTGCATTCCAGATCCGAACCATCTTGTCGTACGATCCAGAAACAACTCGGCTTCCGTCGTGGGAGAACGCGACAGACCTCACCCAATCTATGGGGCTCCTCAGCTCTGCCCCTACCTCACCTGTAGTTGCATTCCAGATCCTGACCGTCTTGTCATACAATCCAGAGACAGCTTGGCTGCCATTTTGGGAGAACGTGACAGACCTCACCCAACCCGTGTGGCTCTCCAGCTCGGTCTCTACCTCGCCCGCAGTTACATTCCAGATCCGGATTGTGTTGTCATCTGATACTGAGATAACTCGGCGGCCATCCTGGGTGAATGCTACAGACGTCGCCCAAGTTGTGTGGCCCTTCAGCTCAGCCTCTACCTCTCCTGTGAGTCCTGTCGTTACGTTCCAGATACGGACAGTCTTGTCATACGATCCAGAAACGACTCGGTTGCTGTCTGGCGAGAAGGCTATAGACGTCACGCGTTCCGTGTGGCCCTTCAGTCTTGCTTCCATGTCGCCCGAAATTGTGTTCCAGATATGGACCATATTGTCATCCGATCCAGAGATGACTCGAATGCCATCCTGGGAGAAGGCAACACAATTGACGGTATCTGTGTGGCCTTCCAGTACAACCTCCACCTCGCCTGTAGTTGCATTCCAGATTCGGACCATCTTGTCGTATGACCCAGAAACAACTCGGTTTCCATCCTGGGAGAATGCGAAAGACCTCACCCAACCCATGCCAGGGCACTTCAACTCTGCTTCTACTTCGCCTGTAGACACATTCGAGATCTGGAACTTCTCAGTATCGTACTCGGAATCTGAAACGACTCGGCTTCGGTCCTGGGAGAACGCGATAGGCGCCAATGAATTGGAGATATTCAGCTCTGCCTCAACCTCGCCCGTAGCTATATTCCAGATCTGGACCGTGTCGTACGATCCCGGGCCAGAGACAACGCGGCTGCCGTCTTGGGAGAACACGACAGACCTCACCCAATCCGTGTAGCCATCCAGCTCAGCCTCTATCTCCCTTGTCGTTACGTTCCAGATTCGAACCATATTATCGTCCGATCCAGAGATAACTCGGTTGTCATCCTGGAAAAAGGCGACAGACGACATCCAATCTTGGGGGCTCTTCAGCTCTGCCTCTACCTCGCCTGTAGTTGCATTCCAGATCCGGACCGTCTTGTCGTATGATCCAGAGACAACTCGGCTGCCGTCCTTGAAAAATGCGACAGACCTAACCCAACCCGTGTGGCCCTCCAGCTCAGCCTCTACCTCCCCCGTCGTTGCGTTCCAGATTCGGACTGTCTTATCGCCCGATCCAGAGACAACTCGGCTGCCATTCTGGGAGAACGCAACGGATGTCACCAGCTCTGTGTGGCCTTTGAGTTCTGCCTCGACTTTGCCTGTAGTTGCATTCCAGATCCTGACCGACTTGTCGTATGATCCACAGACAATTCGGCTGCCATGCCGGGAGAATGCGGCGGACCTCACGGGGCTCTTCAGCTCTGCCTCTGCGTTTCCCGTCTTCGCATTCCAGACTGTCTTGTCAACGGATTTAGAGACTTCGCTTTTGCCCTGGGAGAAGACACTAGAGTCCACCAAAGCTGTGTTGCCCTTCATCTCTGCCTCCACCTCGCCCGTAGTTGCATTCCAGATCCTGAGTGTGTTATTGGGGTCTAATCCACAGACGACTCGGCTGCCATCCTGGGAGAATGCGACGGATGTCACCCGACCTGTATGGCCATTGAGCTCGGCCTCTACCTCATCCGTAATTGCATTCCAGATCCGGGCTGTATTGTCATACGCTCCGGAGACTACTCGGGTGTCGTCTTGGGAGAATGCGACAGACATTACCGAATCTGCATGGCCCTTCAACTCTGCCTCTACCTCACCTGTCCTTGCGTTCCAAATGCGGATCATATTGTCGCTCGCTCCAGAAACGACGCGACTGCCGTCCTGGGAGAAAGCAACAGAGGTCACTGCATCTACATGGCCCTTCAGCTCTGTCTCGACTTCACCGGTCATTACATTCCAGATCAGGACCGTCTTATCATACGATCCCGAGATAACGCGAATGCTGTCCTGGCAGAATGCGATAGATGTCACAACGTCGGTATGGCCCTTCAACTCTGCAAGCACCTCGCCCGTCAACTTGTTCCAAATTCGCACTGTCTTGTCGCTTGATCCAGAGATAACTTGGCTCCCGTCCTGGGAGAATGCAACCGACTTCACCCGATCTGTGTGGCCCTTCAGCTCTGCCTCTACCTCGCCCGTTGTCACGTTCCAGACCCGGATTGTGTTATCATCCGATCCAGAGATGACTTGGCTGCCATCCCGGGAGAACGCAACAGACATCACGAGGCTTGTGTGGCCCTTCAGCTCTGCATGTACCTCTCCCGTCGTCGCGTTCCAGATTCGGACTGTTTTGTCATACGACCCCGAGACGACTTGGCTGCCGTCCCAGGAGAACGCGACGGATGTCACCCGACTCGTATGGCCCTTCAAATCTGCCTCTACCTCGCCAGTCGCTGTGTTCCAAATCTGGACTGTTCTAC
Source organism: Lyophyllum semitale (assembly GCA_018851285.1). NCBI lineage: Eukaryota > Fungi > Basidiomycota > Agaricomycetes > Agaricales > Lyophyllaceae > Lyophyllum > Lyophyllum semitale. Next base: position 6,899 of record JABCKH010007689.1, on the reverse strand, counting down.
TATTTGATCCAACAACGATTCGGCCGCCATCCTGGGAGAATGCGGCAGAATTTACACGAGAACCACTGTGCATGACAAGCTCTGTTGGACCCCATGAGCGGGAAAGTCCCAGAATGACTTTAGGCACTCGGTGGACATCATCGGCATAGACTTTGCGTATCAAAGATTGCTTTGGAATCCAAACGAGTGCGGACTGATAGATCTCGAAGGAATTCTTCTTGATGGCCTCGAAATTCATTTGCAGACACCGACGAGCATCGTCGATCAGTAATTGAAGGTCATGGCATTGAATGTCTGTTGTTTTGAAGTGCTACCAGTGGCGCAATTTGTGAGAATGTCATTTCCCTTCATTCCAAAGAATCACTTACTGATAGAGCACTTCCCAGAGATCTTAATCCTGCCTGCAGCTCGCCCAGTACACTGAGACACTCTATCCAGTGCAGAAGGTGTGTTTTGAGGAAGTCAGATAATGCGTCTACGAGGATTGTGCTAGATTCATGTACTTCTGCCAAATGAGAAGCCCAATAGAGGCATGAGTATTTGAGCGCTTCGGAGATTTTGCTGACATTATTTGGTGAGTTGGCGGCCTCCACGCGTGACAAAGTTAAGTCATCTGGGACATCACATAAGTTTCGCTTGAGATAGCGGTTCATATACTGCAAACACATGAGAGCGAGCATCTTGTGACCCTCTGAAGGAAGCAGAGCAGTGAATGAAGGGCAACATGCTGACGAACAACGGGTGGGATCTGTCACGAAGTCAGGAAATGAGGCATGGAAGGGAGAAATCGGGGCATCCTTGAAGGTAGGAACGTGAATCACGGATGTGAGCGCTGATAAATACAGTGGTGCGTCATCTACCTCTGAGAGAGATATGATGGCTTGGATCGGCAAAGGATTTCGCAAGAATATAATCATTGACAAGAGGCGCCTCATTGGAGTAACTTCGCTCTCCTCCTTCGACGCACAGGCGTGCTCCAAAATACGTCCGTAGAGATTGTCAATAACTGAAGTTTGTAATTTGCTTCCAGATTTGGCATTTCGGTTCGCCATGAGCGAGAGACGAGACTTGTAGAGCATTCCTCCATCGCGAATATAACGTATAGCAGTTGCCGGATAGATGAAAAGTCTGCCGGAATGGCCGATCAAGTTAAACAACTCGGATGGCGCAGGCCACGCATCCAAAGTAGCGTTGAGACCTAGGTTCTTGATGTCAAGCAATGAGCTCTCGATATATTTTCTAATATCGTCCTCGACCACGCTCTTCTCAACCTCGTGTAGCTGGAAAGAGGATGAAAGCGATGGGAGAAAATGGAAGGCACTGCGAATCAGATCTTCATCTCGACTGGCAATGAAAAACTTGAGAGGAACGTCGGCGGCCCACTTGAGAATGAGTCGAATCAACGCAGAAACAAACTGGAGGTCGGTGCATTCGTCGACGGCATCGATGACTATGACTTTATAGATTTTGACGCCCCGGCTGATAGCTGTTCGGATAGGGTGACGAATGAACTTTACAAACTGGTCCTCTAGGTTGATATAGGTAGGCTCCGCTAGTTTTGGGTCGTTTTCGATAGCTTTTACTAGCTCGGATCTGATGGGGGGCGATGTGAAGGCCAATCCGTGGGCAATAGTCGGGACGATGAGTCGTGCATTGCGAGCAGTTTCCGAAGCTCGAGAACAGAAGAAACTCGCACCGAGCATGTTATGCCTGTCGAGGATTTCGCAAAGAGAGTGTGCGATGGTCGACTTTCCCGTTCCGGCCATCCCTACAAGCCAGTATACCCTGTTGCTACCGTCGAAGGCCCAAGCTTCCAAATCTTCCAGGACCTTGATACGTGTCCCTGACATACAGCCGGCAGGATCACCGTACGACGACTGGCGAGTTTTGTATGATGTCATTTCGTGGCGAACCTTGTCGATGGTACCTATAGTTCCTCTGAGCGCTGCGAGGTCTCAATCTAACCCGAGATTGTATCTCACCGGAGTTCAGACGCTGTCCATACATTACTTTTAGCTTTGATCACGCATTTCTAAATGGCCAGAATACCTGTACGATATCCTTGATATTTTCGTCAATGTCTTCTACCATTGACTCGGTATGCAGCTGCGTATCAATCTTCGTGGAGTGTTAGATTAATGTACACGATTTGCCTTTCAATCCTTTGCTCACCTGAAAAATGTCACACAGACTGCTGATGTTGCGGAAGACGTTTAAGATCGTGTCCGTATCCTTTGTACTCTGGGCAGTACGAGTTACCAGCGATTTAGTCTGCAACTCCTTGATCGCATCCATTTGACAGGCAATGGCTCTGAGGGAGATGATCGAAAAAGTTTCTTTGATAAAATGGTTTTTTTTCGACGCACTCGCAGAATATTTGAATCCGGTGATCTAGGGCACATAAGCCGTCATGTCTCTTGTACTTCTGGACAATTGACAGGATGGCTGCAAGCTTGGCTTCAAGGTCTTCAAATCCTTTTTCATTTTCCAACACCCTCTAATATGCAAAGTAAAGCATGAATAATTTTTTTAGTGCAGAGGGCACACCTGAACCAACGTACTTCGACCATCCTACTGATATGCAGGAAGATTCCTACAGCCGCCTTCAAGGGGAGGAACATGTCTGAGCACTGGTAAAGCCCCTCGGCTACGCTCTTGAGTCCTTCGTAAGCAACGCTTCCCTCAGGGGTACTGGTAGGAATCCCGCTGATTGGTGCGTAAGCGTTAATCTGTGTAGTAGAATTCACGGAAGTCGCCCTGATCGCAGTTGGTGTGGCCATTGGAGGTGCAGAGGTACTGCTCGTCGCATACGGTGCGGATAACCGAGCATTGGTGTTAGTGGTTCTATTCTGAGCCGTATGGTGTGCGAAGGACCCTGTCGTTGATTCCGGCACAGGACTTGGAGGCGGTGGTTGAGCAGAAGGTGAGCGACTACGAAATAAGGAGCTGAGTCTGCCCCCGAATGAATGCAATCCCGATTTCCTAGATTTTCCCAGAGATGACCCAGCCATACATATGTGGGTTAGTAGAGGTTGGAGATAGATAGCCTTAGATGCTCGAATAATATTATAATATGCGTACCTCGGGTGTTTGGACCGAGGGCAAACACGGGACCGGATATGCTTTTTGCCCAGGCCGTTTCCTCCAAACACATATCCGCTTGGTGCAGGAGCTGATGGTCGAGTTCGAGGTTTCAGGTGAGTTAGCCATTTCATGCCTCCGATACTGTTGTTCGTCATTCCCCCGTATTATCGCTATCGGTGCCTTTCGTCTCCCTTGCTCCCTTCCCCTCCCTTTTTGTCTAGCCTTCATGCTCTAGTTCTCTGCTTTTTAACACGTTATCTTACTTCATACAGTTGTTTCTCGAACATCCTCAAGACCGCGCCTCCAATTCAGGACGGTGGATGATCGAAGTGGATATATCCACAGGGACGAATAATGAGGACGCAGCACTCGTCCAAAGACACAGAATACCGAGTTTCTTTTGATTCGGGAATGCAACCTCACTTAGAGAGAGCATTTCACGGATTCGGTGTGTCTTTTAAGCTACTTTTGGCCTTCACCTCATTCGCTGAAACGATGAGCCCTGACAGGATTTGCCCATGACACCATCGTCGTGCCCCGATCGCAAGAAAGCATGATTCTTCGGAGCCACCTCATCTTGCTACTTGTGCTGGCACTTTGGCGATATGGTAGCGGGAAAATCAGGAGGCGTCCTTGACGTTCTATCCAGGCATCGCGTAGAAGGAAAGGCTGGAGGGATTCGCGGAGAAGTTCAAGTGATCTGAATCCTAGTCATATGTAGGCCATCCGTGCTCTTTTGCCGCCGCTCAAAGATCCTCATAAACGCCAACCTTCCATGGCCTTGGGAGCACAAGACCCTCGATCGATCTCGTCCTCCGTGCGTGTAGCTGTCGCTTTGTTCTATCTCACTCGCATGCTTATTTTAGTCTATTCAGAATTTCGGCGGAAAGACCGCCCGTCTTTCTTAGTTATGCGTTCTCTACACCACGACTACTGTCCAGAATAGAGCATCACAGAACCGGCGGAATACTGGCTATGATGTTCCAACAACTCTCAAATACCATAAGCCTGCAGGCTTGAAAACAACAATCTACCAAGGTTGGCAGTTCTCGACCACACGGCTGGATTGGTGTTCTGGAAGCTTGTTAACATTTGTGCATCAGCTTCGCTCAGCTGCGAGTAATTCCTGACATGCCGCATTGTCGCCTGTTGCGGCACCTGATCTTTCTCAGCTGATCATATTCACAGAACTTCGATTTCAAAAGTGCCCTGATCTTCCATCGGGGTCTTTCTCTGGGAATGGCGGATAATTATAGACCACGAACCTACAACGACTTCCCATCGCATAACATCTATTTCATGAGCCTTATCATTAAGCCGATGCTCGGGCCTAACTCACACGTTCCTCCTCATTAAACATCTTCCCTTTCTACTGTCTAGGTTTCAATGTCGGACGGCGCAACTACTCGTCTGGGCTGGACAAACGTTGGGTTAGGCTTTGGCTTCATTCTCCTCGATGTGCTTGTTTCTGCCTCGTTTGGACTGGGGATGGAGCGTTCGCTGCTCACCGCGGCCGTGAGATGTGTTATCCAGCTCGCGATTGCAGCTGGTCTCCTTCAGCAGGTCTTTGCAGCGGAGAACCCCTGGGCCGTCGCTAGCTTCGCATGTAAGTTGTGTTTAGCACGGTTTGAGTTCGGCCGTATTGATTGACATCGCCTTCTGAAGTGGCACTGAATCTCTTGGGTACGTTGGAAGTTGGTGAGTCGACCAGAGCGTATCTTAGAGCACAGTGTTGAAAGCTATTTATCAGTCGCGAACAAGTCGAAACGCCGACATGTCTACATGGTTCATCTTTCGTCTCTACTAACGAAATCACTTTGATCATTCTTCTTATAGTTTTCTTCTGTGCTCGTCGGTATGCTAGGATCTACCATACCCATTTCTATTATCGGTACAAGATTCGCGATGTCGGTCCAGCCATTCTGGCAACCCATTCAATACAGCGAGTCTCATTCCTAACTGTATCCTGCGCAGCAATACTAAGTACAACATGTAGTCCCCATCGTTGGTATGCTTTGCGGTAGTACCATCTCTGGTATCATCGTCTGCGTAAGCTATGTGCTTAAGGAGCTCCAGTAAGTCCAACCAATTCACATGGTTTCATCTAGTCATCTTAATTCTATTCAGAGAGAACCGAGATAAGGTCGAGATGCATCTTGCATTCGGAGCCTCCCGCATGGAGGCGTGCAAGCCAATAGCCCGTGAAGCACTCCGGCTGGCACTCACACCCGTCATCAATCAAATGAGGTTCGTCATGCGCTCCCTCGACTGCGCCCCTCTCCGACTAACGAAACACCCCAGTGTCATTGGTATCATTGCCATTCCCGGGATGATGACGGGCGCTATCCTCGGGGGCTCCTCTGTACAGCAGGCCGCGCGGCTGCAGATGATCATCATGTTCATGATCTGCTCGTCGACGGCCCTTGCCTCTTTTTTCACCACAGTCGCTGTGATCGTCGTCTCCGTGGACAGCGAGCACCGTATCAGGAACGACCGCATCGACGAGCGGAAATTCGGGATCTGGAGAGCGAAGGACCGGATAAAGAATGAGATCGTCGCTTTATTTGAAGGAATTGTAAGAAGGATGAAGGACAGGAGGCGTGGGTCTGAAGGATCTGAGGCGGAGCTGAGAACACTTCTCACTGAAGATTTGTGAGACAAAATCGAAAGGTTTTCTGCCATTGCTGGGGGGATCCTTGACTATTTTCGTACAGCGAAGGCACTGACACTTGATGTGTCTTTTTCCAATGGCATTGCTGTAGCGTGCTCCCCTACATTAAGCGTAAGTAGTCTTCGTACCACTCATAAGAATCGATTTTGAAGATTAATTGAAGATGCAATCATTGAACGTACGTATCCTAATACTATGGGGTAACGCGATGTGCAAATAAATGACTTTTTGGCCCCTACAATATTTTCCCTTTGTCTGCTGCCCCTCGGTCTTTATGTACTCTCTGATATGTACCTTATAAGTATTCTGAAAAATCCCAAGAGAGATTGGTGCATTCTGGAAGTCGACCCATATGGATTCCTATGTGCAAATGATGTCACACTGATGGCCTATTTTGAACGGAATCCTTCATTTTATAGGCATTCCGGTTGCTCATGTCTCTCGGAAATTTAATTAGAGAGTGCCCTATATACATACATTGATGTAGAAATGGCACTTTATGTGGTGGATGAGTGTAACAGTTTCTCCGAGCACATCAGGGAGTTTCTATCCGACTGATTTCACACCTTTTATTTTTCCATCGCCCAACGACGCACTTTTGACCTATTTCAAGTTGACAGCCCTGTTTCTATACACCTCAAATGTTGCCTGATCTTTTTGCTAGTGGATAGAGCGAATGGATCTCTTGTAATTCATGGTTTTCACATAGGGTCTCAATTGCACATCGCGTGACTCCATAGTATCACTATCACTATCACTATCACCGTGACTGTCACTGTCAAAGGCCGTTTTTTATCCGAATCCCGACATCAGGTACGGCTTTCTTACGGCCAGTCGTCCAGGACGCCACAACCAATCCACATCTCACGCAGCCAGTTTTGTCCAATTTCTATCCAGACAGAGATCAGGTCGCAGGTCGCTCAGAGGGGCTTTCAGGTCCTGTAAATCTCATGGAAAGCGGCCCGGCTTTACATACAGCCTTTTCGGATGACCTTCCGTCGGAAAGCTTTCCGAGAAATCTCTAACCTTTCGATATGCACCTTGACTTTTATTTCATGAGTCATTCGGGATCTCTTGACATACCGCTATCCTCACAAACATGTCGAACGGAGAAGTAACAATCCATTTCCTCCAACGACGTGTT